>BQNB010038212.1:21878-48906 GCA_026074375.1 Tanacetum coccineum | reverse complement strand
AAAAAAAAGATATCGAACCGTCCCAAAAAAAAAAAATCGGGAAAAAATTAACCCGTCCCAACGCAAAATAAAATTTCCCGAATCGTACAAAAGAAGGAAATATCCGGGAAAAAATTAGCCAAAAAAAACCCCCAAAAATAGCCTAAAATCTGGCCAGAAGTAAAAAAAAATACAAAACGAACCTTCACCTTTTAACTATTTACGATTTTCTTACACAAAAATTCCCGTAAAAAAATTTACAAAGCCGTCCCAAAAAAAGAAAATATTCGGGAAAAAATTGACCCGTCCCAAAGCAAATTTTTTCCCCGAATCATACAAAAAAAGAAAATATTAAAAATTAGCCCCGCCATAACGCATCGCTCAAAAAAAACCCCCCGAAACGTAAAAAAAAATTATTCGGGAAAAAATTAGTCCCGCCGCAACGCGCGGGTTCTTTTGCTTGTTCAATTATTAAGATAGTTCAGAATCTCAGATAAGACGAATAAGTACTAGGGGTGTTGATCGGTTCGATTATCGGGTTGTTCGGTTTGTTCGGTTAAAAAAAAAATTGTCAACCCGAAAACCGAACTGAACCGAACCGAACACCGAATTTGAATTCGATTTGATTCTCGGGTTGACCCGAATAAACATAATTTCACCATTTATTTAAAAAATAATAATAATTAAATAAATATTTAGCCAAAATAAATTATTTCATGCATAAAAAAAGTATTTTTTATATTAGGATAAAATTTTATTTATCTTTATATTCAATTATTAAGATAAATTACCCATGCTTCTACTCAACCTTCCGATATTCAATTATTAAGATAGTTCAGAATCTCAGATAAGACGAATAAGTACTAGGGGTGTTGATCGGTTCGATTATCGGGTTATTCGGTTAAAAAAATAATTTGTCAACCCGAAAACCGAACTGAACCGAACCGAACACCGAATTTGAATTCGATTTGGTTCTTGGGTTGACCCGAACAAACCGAATTTCACCATTTATTTAAAAAATAATAATAATTAAATAAATATTTAGCCAAAATTAATTATTTCATGCATAAAAAAAGTATTTTTTATATTAGGATAAAATTTTATTTATCTTTATATATATATATAGACTCCGGTTCCATTAAGAATGTTTTTATTTTGAGAAGATTGAGAAATCTACGTTTGAGCAAATTGATTCATATTTTTTGATTTGATTCACAAGTAAACACTCCGTACATATGAGAAGTGTTTTATTTTGTAGAAGATGAGAAATCAACGTTTGATCAAATTGATTCATATTTTTTTTGATTTGATCAAATGCTGTGGTTCCATTGAGAAGGTTTTTATTTTGAGAAGATTGAAAATTTTTTGTTTGAGCAAATTGATTCATATTTTTTGATTTGATTCACAGGTAAATATCATTTAATGGTGAATCAAATCTATAAATCACAAATTTGATTCACAAATCAATGCTAAAATCGAGTTATGGTTATGATTCCTTAAATTTGTATAGAAGATTCAGTATTGAACTTGTATCGTAAAATCGAGAGATTTTTTAACATTGATTCGATTTTTTTTACACATTTTGGATTATAATTACATTAAAATGAGTTTTACGCTTGAAAAACTTGAATCCAAGTTAAAAAATCTACCATTTTTGAAAACCTTCTCAATCTTCTCAAAATAAAAACCTTCTCAATCGATCCAGATTATATATATATATATATATATATATATATATATATATATATATATATATATATATATATATATATATATATTAAAATAGAAGAAATTCGGTTTTCAACCCGAGAACCGAATTAGTAGTTCGGTTCGGTTTTACAAAATTCGGCTCGATTATTAGTTCGGTTCGGTTTAAGATTTCGGTTTTCTCGGTTTTTCCACCCCTACGAATAATCATCTCTTGATACATCATTTAGCAACTTTTGAAAACTTAAAAAAGTTTTGGACGAAATTACATAACGAGGTATTTCAAAAGTAAAATTAATATATAAAATGTTATCGTTTATATAGTATAATGCATATTAGTTATTTAAGATATTTTCTAATCTAAATATTTATTTTTTCGAGAAAAGTATGTGTACAAAGTGGCGGATCTAGGATTTCAAATTAGGGTATGCACTTCTTTAGTAAAGCATTTATCTTAATTTTTATAAAATCGAATTTTGGAGTCGAGTTTTTCGGGTTGGATTTTTTAAAATTCAATTATCTGCGATTGTTTATTTATTTTATCCGAGTTACAACAGTTAATTTGGTTTATCACATATGGTTATAAGAGATTGTATAGGTTATTCAAATTCAACTAATTTTATTACGAATAGCTATGGTGTTAATTTTACAAAGATAAAAAGTATAGCTCATGTAAATATGTAATATTTTGTAATAATCGTAATGTTTCGTTCTTTGGGTCTAATCAGTGTGACTAACTCATACAAAAATAATAATCATCGACAATAAGTACTACTTTGTAAAGTTGGTACAAAATAACAAAAAATTCACAATTGCACATTTTAGTAATCTTATATAAATACAAACCTTAGGCTGGATGGTATGGTGGTGAGAAACACAACTGCCACATCAGCGCCACATTAGCTTTCTCTCTCCAAATAAACTCACCTTACAACTCATCTTTCAACCGTAATAAAAAATCACCTTACAACTAAAACTCACCTTACTCACCTTTTTTTTATTTAAATACATTTATTCGTAAACTAAAAAAATAAATATTTACGTAAACGTAAACGTACGAAATTAATAAAAACGTTAACTAAATTAAAAACTTAAACGATACATAGATAAATTAAAACGCAACGATACATAGATAAATTAAAACATAAACGTAAACTAAAACTGCAAGTTATATTTCGCCTTGATTTGTGCCCTTATTGCATCCATTGCCAATCGCTGCTCCCCGGTCAAGTGTTCGTATGGCTGGAGATATAACTCCATGTCTTCTTGTTGTGCTCGATACTCCGCAGCTGCAATCTCTCGTTCACGACATTCGACCTCCCTCCTTTTGAGCTCCATAAATTTTTCGCGTTGTGCAACCTCGGCAACTGTCATCTCGGTTACCATCAACCTAGCCAGTGCATCATCATTCATAGTTGATGATCCCGACGCTTTGGACCCTTTATTTTGCGCTTTGTCCCTGCCCTCTGGTCGTCGAATTTCCTGCACATCATCTTCATCGTCAACATTATTATTCAAATTAATACTAGCGTCTCCAGACTCTGCGTTGAACGAACTAGAACCAGATGACTTGTGCCTCTTGCTACTTCCCTGAGAACCTTGGTTGAAGTTTGGAAATGCTATCTCATGAAATTTGGGACTATCTTTTAAAACTTCCCAATAATCACGAAATTTAAAGGGGAGTCCACACTCAGCTTGATAGTGAATCATTGCCTTTTGAATGTAATCTTCGTCTCCGGCTCCACTCTCTTGCGCCATACGCATGACGTTACTGTATATTCCACAAAACCGAACCACGGCCGGTCGCACCACCTTCCATTTTCCCACCACCATATCGTAGACAAGGGTGGATCCGTACGTGGTTGTGATGACGAACCACCCATTTGATTTTGTGTGGCGTAGTCTGGGTGTTAAATGGAAACGAGGAAGGTTAAGACGAGTACTCATGAAACGCGTTTGGTTGTAACCCGTAACCGTGAAACCCGTATTGTTCCGGTGCCGGTGCCGGGTTTCGGTATGGTTGGTTTGGATAAGGTTGGTTGTAGTATGATTGTGGTCGTAATAAGTTCGTGTTCGGTGATGGGTTTTGGAGCGTAAACGTGCCATCGGGTGTCGGTGGATTGCTTCGGTTGGGGTTTCTTGGTTGACGTTTGTTGGGTCGGGGAATGTTTTGTTGAGACATTTTTTTTGAAAATAAAATAGAGTGTGAAAGATGTTTAGAGAGATTGTATATAAATTGGAAGAGTTGGTGTTTAAAAAATGGGTGAGTTAGTGAGTATTTATAGGTAAAAAGTGGAGTTTTTTTTTTATAAATATATAACTGTTATATTTCGGGGGGGGGGGGGCACTTTTTTTAAAACCTACACTAGGTGAGTAAGTCACCAAGTTAATACAAAACACACCCGAAACTCACCGAGCAAATGTAACTCACCTAGGTGAGTTTTGCCACCGGGGTGGCACTCGCGCACGAGTGGCAAACTCACCTAGGTGAGTTTTGCACTACTCCGTCCGGCCTTAGAACATGCAGGACAAATTATAGATTAATTTTCACGTGTATGACATATAAGGTCCTGATTTTTTTCATTGCAACTGTAGTATTAAACAATTTACATAACTAGTAAAATGATAAAACTAACAAGCATAATAACCCGCGCGTTGCGGCGGGACGTCTTTTTTACCGAATTGATTTTTGTAAGCTGTAATAAGTATAAAAACTTTGTAAAGATTGAAAAAAATTATGAGCACTTAGACATAAAAACCCATGTCAATTGCATTTGTCCATTTCTTTTGCAACAATAATATCACATTTTCTCAGGTTTTGTAGATTGCAAATTCTAACAATACAACAATATAATATATGGTTGCATAGCAACACCAACAAATGAAAGTATACAAAAAACAATTAACAAATGCATAGTACAATAACGTGTGTTTTTCTTCCATGTAGAATCACATAACAAATCTTGTGGTCAAGTGCATATATTTTCAGAATTCATTTATATTGAATCCACAGTTACATATGTTTATAATCATAGGACTGTAACCATAGAGAAATGAACATTACCTATAGATCGTTTTCGAGCTTCAAGTGTCTTCTCATATTCCTCAATAGATTTCAAGAGCTCTGAGAAGTTAACTTTGCCAAATCCTCTTTGCTTTTTGTTGCAGCTTGCCTTTATTGCTTTTCAGCATAAAACGTAGTCTCTGCACGATTTCTATAAGCATCGTTGGCCTGTTTGAAAAAAATACATCCATACCAAATTACAATAAAACAGAACGAACATTATTGCTTTGTTTGAAATTTGGGTTTGATGTGGCTATGGTTTAAAAGTGCAATAAAAAAATCTACAACCTTATTGCGCGTGACAATTAAAAGTGAGAATAGGAAGCATCAATTACAGTTTTTATGGTACAAAACTCGGGCATCGGCCTCATAAGTCCACCGCTATCATTGTTATACGAAACAAATAAATGGGCCAGGCAGGTTACACGCCAACTTTGACGGGTCATTTGGGTAAACTTAAAAGAAGTAGCAAAAATGAAAACGGCGTACCGGGTCAAAACTCACTCCAAATGTAGTTATTATTCACAATGCATAAACCCTCAAAAGCATTTGATTGAATATCATAAAGCACCAAAAATAAACTGGTAGCTCTTAATCCTACACATCAGCCAATGGACAATCTTTAAAAACCTCGTCCCCATTAGACACTTAAATATGATCATATGCATCCTAACCTCGTGCCTTCCACATACGAAAGATCTAAATCTGGCGTTCTCTTCCATCTCTCCAACATACGAAGTTGCTTTGGCCAAAGCAACAAATCAACACTTATACCAACGGTTGCTGATTAGAGCTATATATATAACAATTTTAAAAACAATTTTAAAATCCGAGAGAAAAGTCATGAAGAACATAGTTAAATGACAAACGAAAAGAACAACATTAAAAGAAAAGAAATGACATGAAACAAATAACGAACCGTTACAACTGTGAGTCTTCTCTTATTCTATTCAGGGGACTTGTTGACTTCATCAAAGGCTATAGCTTTGGCTTTCACTTCATTAGCAAGAACCTAAAGAAAAAACATAATTTAGCAAACTTACGTTGACTTCTTAAATGTAATAGAAATTATAGCAGGGGGAAAATCTAAATAGTGGAATTGAGCAAACCCACCTTCGCAAAATGTTATAAGAATATGACAATGCGTTTATAACATTTCTATACCAAATTAGTCGCAGGCCAAAAATTACAACAATTACGACACAACGTAGCAGGAAATAAAAGCAATACAGTTAGACATGTAATGTATAATCAAAATTGCACCTTGAAGACGAAACCATCATGACTAAATCTCCATCAGTAAGGCCAAAACCACTTAATGTCTCGACATTCCTCATCTCCTTTCCATTGTAAAGCAACTGTTGTAAGTGTTATATTTCACTGTAAGGGAGAATTATAACTTCAATTCCATTGAGAAAACATCCTCAGCTAAGGTCTTCGAAAGCACATACCAAGCCTGGAAAACATAAAACCATTAGAATAAATATTTCTTCAGTCAGGATAAGTGGACCACATTTAAAATCATTAACAAAAACAAGTCCGCTAGGCGTTATTAGTTGAAAGTAGGCTCGTTTGATTATAAGGGGAAAACAAGGGCTGCTAGCTTGGATTTCAAGCGATGGTCAAAGTATGAACCTTTCAGCTTGAATTAGAGTCAATTATCCCCAAACTACCTCATCTGGCACCACTAACTTCTTCTGTATCCATAAGGACAATAAAGTTACAGGACAAATCTTCCACCGGAAGACATCTAAACACATAAGCATGGCAGCCCAAACATCCCTAAAGCCTCTACACTTCTAGCGTTAACGAATAAATTTTAATAAAATTGGCCAGTGAAAAATGAAAAAAAGCATATGCAAAATTCAACCAATAAATTAAATAAAAACCCTTAGCATATACAACATACCATTAATTGAACATTGAATCCAACTTTTGGTTCCCGGTGGGCATCACTTGGCTTATAACAACATCACAATCTTGATCCAAATTACTCAATCCAACAGATATGAGGCACACACTATATGTGTGGTTGATGTGTGTTATTGTCTCGAGAATAGTCACATACTATTTGTTAAGAGAATGTGGCAGGGCGAAGAATGAAGAGGGTTCTGAACCCTTGTCGTAACACGGTAACACAGATTTTTGGGGGCCACATCAGCATAACATCAACATCAACGTCACTCCTCTAATCATAACACCAAATAACACCACTCACCTCTTTATTTTCATAAAACCCCCTAAACAATTATTTCATTATTTTAACAAACTAACTATTTCATTCATAATTAAACATACAAATTACATTAAAAAAAACACATTACGAAATAAAAAAAACATTACGAAATTAAAAAAAAACATTACGAAATAAAAAAAACATTACGAAATAAAAAAAAACATTACGAAAAAAAATAACATTACGAAATTAAAAAAAAACTACTCGTCTTCGTCACCCAAAACATTTTTCATTTTGTTTTTGATCAAATTTTTTTGCTTCTTGATCCAATAGGCGTCGTCGTCGTCCAAATCCTTGGTGCTAGTAGCTAGAAACCTCAACTCCTCCAACCGCATTAGTGTGCGGTCTTTTTCGGCTTGAGCTTCGAAAGCCCTTTCGGCGGCTTCCCGTTTCAGACGAAGCTCCTGCTCCATTAGCTCCCCGAATTGGGTTGACGCGCTACTTCCACCGGTGCTCGCCGTTGCGTCGGATTTGCTTTTCTTGGCGGGCCGTGGTTTGCCGGCCGGACGTGGTCGTGCATCGTGACCGAATAGATCCTCTTGGGAAGCCCCGGGGACGTCTCCGGTTAAGTCAACTTGTTCCAGTGCGTCCCATTTCGAATGGAATCTCAAAACGGACCAAGCACCTTCTTGAGAAAACGCGACCCCTTTATGCTCGTCACGGTAAATACTTTGAGCCCGTTTCAAATAATCCACATCGTTTTCGCCACTTTTCCCCAAACGTTTGGCCCGTTTGTACGCGGCGTTGAACTTTTGGCAATTGGCATTCAACGTATGCCATTTGCTAGTCAACATATCCTTTGTACGTTTTTGAAATTTTTTCGAATTGAACTCGTTCAAAACCCGATACCAAAACGTTTCATGCTTTTGTGACCTTCCGACATTATTATCTTCCGAAACGGCCACGTAACATGTTGCAAGCAATTCTTCTTCGACCGGTAGCCAACGGCCCACTGCTACCGGCTCTTGGGGCTCGTCTTCAACATTTTTTCCCCTTTTTGACATTTTTTTCTTGCGACCGCCTTTTTTTGGCGAATCGACTTGTTGAGGTTGAGTGAGTGATTGGGAAGTTTCTGAGTTGAATGATGGTGGGTTTTGTTGTAGATCTTGGAATTCACGGTTTAGGACTTGTGATTGTTGCCATCGGAAAAAAGCTTGTTGTTGTTCTTGTTGGTATTGTTGAAACTGTTCCGGCGTCATCGACCCGGTGAGGAGATTCATAAAACCGTTGTTGGGAAATTCGGACATTTTTTTTATTGCTAAAAAGATGTATATTTGTATTTGAAGAGTGGTGAATTTGTATGTGAATTTGTATTTGGTAATGTGTTGTATATATAGTGAGTTGAGTGAGGGGGGTAAAATGATTTTTTTTTTTAAGCTGGATCAACATCATCGGGCCAAAGTTAGCCCAAAAACTGGTCGGAGCCCACCGTAAAAACGGCGTCGTTTCCCACACCCTTTAGTATATAGGTATAACTAGCTTAAAGACCCGTGTAACCCCGGGTTTATTTTAAAGAGTTATTTTTTAAAGAATATCGTGTGTGAATAACGAAAAAACACAAAGAACCTGAAATGTTTCATTAATATTTGAAAGGATGAATAAGTAATAAGTCAAGCATTCGACAACAATTGAGTTTTGTAGCAATTTATATAAGAAGCGTCCATGCATTGTTGTCTTCATACTTGATGGCCTTGATGAGTATAATGAGATATATTGAAGTAATATTCAAATGTTTCTTCCTTGAAAGCCTAATAGTTCATGCCAAAAAAAGAATGCAAGTTAATGTAGGTTATGATTGGTAATATATATATGATTAGCAAATATTGTATAGAACATGTCATATGTATTGTACGTACCTCTTGAAATTTGATCATAGACCGTGAACCACTTCTTTGTAGACGACATTTGTAGTGGTTTTCGAAATATTACCTTCCTTATCACAAACCACAACCTTCAACTTTGATGGTTTTAAATAGTAAATGACGTCTGCGAACGCTAATATCCAATGCCCATTCCGTGAGGTAGTCAATAAAACATGTAAGTAAAAGTATATTGTGATGAATAATCGATTAGAATTTAAAATATGGTTAAAAAAAATTAAATGTGAATTGTACATACCTCTTGAACCTTGTTCTTAGACCTTGTAGTACTTCTTTGTAGACCACATTTGTAGTAGTTTTAGATATATTACCATCCTAATCACAAACTACAACCTTCAGACCTTTTTTGCTTTTTACTCTTGAAACGACAACGTATAGTTGTCCATGTGTGAAAACATGACGTGACAGGTACAAACCAACTTTTGAAAGTGATTGACCATGGCTCTTGTTAATTGTCATTACAAATGAAACTGACAGAGAAAACTGTTCTCTAGACGATCTTTATCGGTAAACGTTTATCGGACGGAGTAATTCTCAACCTCAGTATGATGACTTTATTTTCAAAGTTAGAAAGACTATACTTGTTACATACCATAACTATAATACACACATATGACTTTATTTCCAAAGTTAGAAAGACTATACTTGTTACATACCATAACTATAATACACACATATATCTTTCTTACGAATTGAGTTTTCATTAGTCGGAGTTCTGATAAGCGGAAAAGAAGGAGGATTTGTCGTCACTTTTTTTACAGAAATATCTTTTTAAGTATCTTAGTAAATAGCTTAAAAACTCGTTGAATCACGAGGTTTTTACATAAATATCTTTGTAAGAAGTTATGTGTGTGAATAAAGTAAGAAAAACAACGAACGTAAACATGTTCCATTAATATTTGAAAGAAATAATAGGTAATAAGTGAATTATTCGATACACAAGTAAGTTTGTAACAATTAAAGTAATAAACGGCCTATGCATTGTAGTCTACAAATTTGATGATCTTGAATAGCAAATGACGTCGGTGAGCGAAAATCAAGTAAATGCTAATGTTGGTTCCGTGAACACCTAATAGTCCACAGAAAATGTAAGTAAAAATAGGTTGTGATTGATAATATATTAAAATTTAAAATATGGTACCTCTTGGACCTTGATCATATACCTTGAAGTACTTTATTGTAGACAACATTTGTAGTATCTTCACCCCCTTCTTGCTCTTTACTCATCTTCAACCCATTCTTGCTCTTTACTCATATTCAACCCATTCTTGCTCGTTACTCTTGATACATCAATGTAGTATCTTTAACAAATTTAAGCAATATTGAATAAAGTTTTTTCGGGTTTAATTTCCCAAGGCAAAACCCGAGCCCGGGTCCTAGTCAAATATCCCCGCAACGTCACTTAAAAGTGTCGGGGTATATATATCTTTTCCCTCTTGGAAAGGGAAGCAAGAGTTCCTTTCATATATCTTTCTCATTCCTTTTCTTATATACTCTCTCAAGTCTCTCTCTCTCGTTTCTCTCTCTACCACCTTCATTTCTTCTCTCTTTCTTTCTTTTGATTTGTGGTTTGTTATATGTTTTATGAAGTGATTATCGGATCCTACACTTGGCATCATAGCTACAGTGATTTGTGTAATATTCATGTGGCCTAAACAAGATCAAATTCGTAAGTTAGTAAGTAACTTTATTTGTTCTTGGTTCAAAAAGTCTAACCCGGATTTTTGTGCTTAGATGTGTTTATGCTTATGTGTTTAAGCAAGATCTAGGCATAAGGTAACTAGTTGTGCAAGAAAAATCAAGGTACAAGGTCAAAAAGGGTGTGTTTTAGGTGATTTTGTTGAAAAAATACGTGTTTTGCTCGAAGTTGACTTTCTGTTTGAATGAAGCGGAATATGTATGTTTGAAGGAAGCGGAATATCTTTTTGAATGAAGCGAAACATGTTTAAAGCGAAATATGTAACTTTGCAAGCGAAATATGTCATTTTAAAGCGAAATATGACAGTTTGAGTAATCAAGCGAAATATGACAAGTCTAAGCGAAATATGCAAGTTAGAAGCGAAATATGCAAGCCCCAAGCGAAATATGCAAAATTCCAAGCGAAACATGCAATTTCCAAACAGGTGAATTAAGCAGGTGAATTAAACCAGCGATTTAAGCCAGCGGTTTACCTCTAATCCAGCGATTTAACACACTGATTCACCACTTGGATTTTTTCCAACATTGCATTTTATCCTCGGACTTTGAACTTTAATCGACACTTAACCAATAGCAACAAACATCAACCTAAACCACAAACAAGAACTTAAACACAATCAATTACTCACTCACGGTTTTCTATTGATTTTGTAAAATCCCGTTAAACTCTTTATCGGTTTTAATCATAGACGTGTAAAATCCCGTGAACGTGAATTGCATACAAGACCACAACTTCAATCACATCATATCCACTTAAGATCCAACAACTATCACACTTCATAATACATATTCATTCATTCATCATGTCTACTCCAGTCAACACATCCTCAACAGATAGTCAAATGCACAACAATATCATGGCAGCTGGTTCAAAAGATCGTCCACCAATGCTTGGACCAGGAAGATATTCACAATGGAGATCACGTTTTCTATGGTAACATTGACACGAAACCAAATGGTGGAAGGGACTGAGAAAAATCAACTATCTGGTCCCTTACGTGCCATCTACAGGTAACAGTTCAAGGCTTTGCTAGCAACAGAAAGGTAATCCTGCAATAACACAACATAAAAAATTGAAACAATAATTAAACCATGACATCCATAGAACAAAGAACACTTTCTGTCTAAAAAAGAAGCAATTTTCTTGCTTTTAACTGGTATTGGAGATGATATTCTATTCCTCTTTTGATGCTGTAAAGAACAGCGAATTGAGATGTGGATAGGCCATTGAAAGGCTACAACAGGTGAATCATTAAAACGTACAAGATGTAAATACCAATCTGTTCTGGGATTTTTGAAAGTTTACCCCTTTTTTATTCACTAGAAGGAGAATCAATGGAGACGTATTACTCACTGTTTTAAAAATATGAAATGAGGTTTGACAATGAACAACTTGCAAGTTCTACAATGCAAGTGAATGTTCAATTTCATCAACAACTACAACTAAGAAAGGTCCAAGAACGTGACGGTTGTTAAGCAATCAAAAAGAAATAGACACACAAGAAGACAAGAACCATCTCTATCAAAAATGCACACTTTTTGGACAATTCTAAAGCAGTAATCAAAATGAATTTAATGATAACCTTGCTGAGAAAAAAAAGAATAGCCAAAAGTGCAATCCAATAGCACTTCTTGCGGCTCTCAACCAAATTCAGATAATTACTATCAAGCAACCAAAACCTCAAAGATCTAAATGCAACATCATCATTCAACTAAGACCTATTGCATACTACCAACAAAAAGGCAAAGAGATCACCAACATTACACCTCAATCTGATTCAGTGTCTTAAGAAGACGTGATCCTGAACAAGCTTAAGAGGGATAAGGATATGGCAAAAGAATTTTGGCACTCCTTGCAAAGTATTTCAAACGGCTCTACAAAACCTACCAACAACAAAGAACCTTCGAACTTCTTCAAACTACCAGAACAAGACTAAAGATACATACCAAGGTATAACAACGACAATTCAGTCAAGGCGAGCTATGGAAACAAAGTGACTAATGACAGTTGCTGAATGTGGACCTAAGGGAAACTGTAGGCAGTCCGGTAAGTGAAACAAACAGGGATCCAATGCTTTAACGGCAAGGGATATAGGCCACCATGCAAGGAAGCAGGAAGCCAAGCGTGTTAAAGACTACTCCGTATCACAAGGTAAAGATGATGAAATGTGCAAACAAGCTGAACGAAGGTTGTTTACCACTGCAATCTGAGCAAGCTGATTGGCTAGCGGACTACGGATGAAAGAGATTGAATGAACAGGAATTGGAAGCAATTACAGTTCAAGGCAAAGATTCAGGAGGTCTTTACCAAAGAAATCCACTTCAACTGAAACAGTCATTGGAACATGTACATAAACAATGAATGAAAATAATGTGTTTGCCAATGAAGACAACATTCTTAGAATAATACTGCAGAATGTGATATGAGCTTGATAGGCGCTTTGCATGCTAAATTTAATTTGCAAACTACTCTTGAAAACTGAGGAAAACAAAACGATTTTAAAGCAATTAAAGAAAGCAAACGCATCATTGACTCAAGAACTAGAGGAGTGCAAAACTAACCTTGATGAGACTAGTAGGGCTCTGGGGAGGCTACTAGTTGTTGGGATAGTTGTCTTATTGCACTTCAGAACAAACAAAGAATGAGCTTGAGAAGTACATAGCCTTTTAATGACCGGACGATTGATTTTGACAATTCTTCAAACAACAGTTAAATGAAACTCTAGGAGTTTTATCTCGAAAAGACATTGACATAAAAGAATGTTTAAAAACTAAAAGCCTATGAAAATTCAGTTGTCAATCAAAAACACGATTGATTAGTAAAAAAGGATCCCTTTTAACAAAGTCACAATTTTAACAGGTCACCTCACAGAAGAAAATAAGGATTATATCGGATTTAAAGGTTAAGGAAATAAAAATTGACAAAGAAGATTGAAATGGGACAAACAAAGAAAGTTTTTGAATGAAATTGTTTACACTTCGTAATCAGTCAATTCAGACCCTCATATGTAGCACATGTTAGCACACCAAATGCTCAACATATAATGGTAGACCCACCATTTGCTAAACCAAGGTACTCAAGAAAATGCTCAATCTGAAAAGCCCTGTTTGTATGAGAATTTCCCGTATGATACTATCAGATCTTGCAAACTGATTTTGGCCCCAATAGGGAGAGACCATGACTCTTGCAAATGAAGAGTAGATCAAAAATGAATAAAGATTGTGTAAACCATTATGATTACACAAAACAGAAATAGTCTTTATTGAAATTTACAAAGCACCCTACCTAGATGTAATCTATAACAGTTGGAACGCGCAAAAGAAGTTAGGAAGACAAATGTGGAGAAAAAAACCGTTTGTTATAACAAAAACCAAACATTGCTAAAAACGTTGCCTTTTCTACCCGTTTCGAAATCCATTAGTAAAAGTAAAAAGTTTTTAACGGCATGAACAATTAAACATCAAACAATTTAGAGATATTGTTGACAAGCCTTGGTTAAACAACTATTGATTAATTTTCGGGGGCCAACTTGCTAAAGATATAAGATATTGGAAGTTTTGATAAAACCTTAATTAATACCTTTTTTTCCATAAAAACGTCAAAATGATAGTTTTCGTTTTGAACATGAACTTAAAACAAAAGTGCATGAAGTATTAAGGATACTGTTAAATCCATGAAAAAGAGGTTACCGAACTAAATCTAAAAAGACCTGATTTTTCAACATATATATCACTAATTCTCGAAGAGTGTGTGTCTAAGGATGTTACATGTTCATATTTGCATTCTCTGTCTGATTTAAATGCTTATGCTGAATTACAATGCTTATATCTTCATAAAGTCAAAGAATGTGAATGTCTTGCACAAAAGTTTTCAAAACAAACTGAATCTATAATAAAGAAGTTTCATAATAAACATTTAAAAAAGAGTTTGCTAAACTTGAAAAACCCTCGTTTCGTCTTGAACTTGCTTTACAACAATGTAAAGAACAAATAAAAAAACAACTCAGTTTGAAAGAAAACGGATCAAATGTATTATCTAGAAAGAACTGAACAATATCATGACATACAGTAATTTAAAGCCACAATGCCAAGATAAGAACATAGCCATACAGCGATTTTAAAGAAACTCATTGAGAATGTAAAGTAAAGACTGTGAAACTCAGTTTTGATAAACCATCTGTTGTCGAGCAACCAAATCTCAAAGAACGATTCCAAAACAAGCATCATTTTTTTAGGAAAACCGACTCCTTTTTTCAATTCTCCTAAATGAAAGTTTTCAAACGAAACATCTGTTTTAATAAAACTAATGTGCCGCGATGGTTTGTTTAAACAAGTCACTCAACAGAATTTGCCTCAGAATAGAAAACAAGCGGAAATACACTTGAATGTGCTTAAACCAGGAATGTATAGAATTGCCACTACCACAACACAAATCAGAGAACCGCAGTTGCCTCATGCTTCTAGGTATACTAATCTCAACGTGTCTAAATCTACAAGAGTAAAATCTCTATACTTAGGGTTAGCAGACCACAACTTAAGATCTACCAAGTTAAAGATAATTTTGTGCCCAACAATGCTCAAGTGAAGTTTTAAACCACAAGAAGTAGAAGAACACCATAGGATTCAAGTAATTTCTAGGAAATAAATACTGTAACTGCGTGTAATAGACAAGTTCAAAATCTAGAACTTTGAATGTAAATGCTGTGTTTGTGCTAGAATGTGAAATGTGGTTTAATATTCTAATCATGATCTTGTGTTTCTATATACTTGAATGAGTGAACGCTCGAACGAAGAAGCTTAAGGTAGTGCCTATTAGTGTTAGTTTAAACCCAAAAAAAGCGAACAAATCTGTTGCACACACCCCATAAGAAAATAGTTTGCATCAAAAAAAAATATTTTTTAGATACCACTATTCAGAAATCCAAGAGTTACTATAAGGAGTTGTATGAGAATACAAATCAGGAATGGAAATGGTGGATAGCTAAGACATGTCCATCAGGATATACATGGACACAAAAGCCTCTTAGGACCAAAAAGATATGGATGCCTAAGATCAGGAAAGATGATGTATCAACAAGTATTAGTCCCACTAATAGACATTTTGTCCTATAGGAATTACTAATGTCTTGAAGATATCAAATTCTTAGGATCCAATTTTGTCCAATGTTCAAACATCTTCCTGCTAATTCACTTGCAGATTGTACAACTCATCCTATTTATGTTGACCCTATCGGGAGCACAAGAGCACATGACGGGCAAATCTCAAGCTGTTGTGTTAATATTGAGAGAAATTTCCTGTGGTTAACATGTTCGTTTTGGAAATGATCAATTTGCTCCAATTCTTGGTTATGGAGATCTGAATCAAGGAAATGTTACGATCAAAGCGGGTTATATTACTCGAAGGCCTCAATCCATACAATCTTTCCTCGTTTTGGTTCAACAATTCTGTGATGTCGATTTGGAGGTTGCTTTCAAGAAATCTATCTTGTTTTGTGAGAGATCTTCAGCGAAAACGATTTACTAACTGGTAGATATGCGTCGGATCCGATCCTTCTACACAATATCTCTTAAGATAACAACTTCAACAACACCAAACATGTTTCATGGCAAAACTTTCACCAACTCAAGCATGGGTTATGTGCATCGAGAGACTTCTCATCTTAACTTATCGATTACGATCCCCTTACTCTCAAAGATAGATATTTGTGACAAATAGTAGGAGGCTTTACCTAAGTTGAACTATGTCCAATGGATCAACTTTGTTCGTTACTTTTCAGTGAAATGAGTAAAGCAAAAAAAGCTCATTTAAGTCAAAAGTTTGTGCAAGTTTCCATAAAGAAGGCTTGTCAATTATAAGGTAGACTTCACATGGACTTATGTGGTCCAATGCTGGTTTTGTAAGCATAAATGGGAAGAAATAATTCTGTGAATTGTTGATGACAATTCAAGATACACTTGGATCTCTTTTCTACGATCCAAGGATGAAACAACAAAGTTCTCAAAGACTTCTCATGCTGTTTACGCAATCTTCAAGCTCAAGTTTTTAGTTTCCCCCCCCCCCCGTTAACTGACAGAGGCACATAGTATCTTTGAACAAGACACACCATGCTTATTCAAATAAGAAGGCATTAACCATCAGACATCCACTCCTTGAACAACCTGAATAAACTCGTGTCGAAAGACGAAACCACACTCTTTTGAGGCTGCTCGAACAATGCTCTCAGCTTCTAAGCTTCCTTTATCATTTAGGCTGAAGCAGTTTGCAACCGCATTCTATACACATAACATATCAATCAACAATTTCGACACATGAAATACGTGTTATACATCCATTAAAGACAGTAAACATTCAATAAAACATCTCACATTTTTGTGCATTTGTTGCATAACTAGAGAGGGTGAAAATTTTGGATAAATGAAGAGAAAAAGGGGATCCAAGTGTCATGGTGGGAAATTCTACTCAGTCCAAGGGAATATCGTGGTTTACAACAAGATAACCGCTTAATAGTTGAGTCCCATTCAATATCAAGTTTGATGAAATAAAAGAAATGAAGTCTGATCACCAACAGTTCAGACCCTCGCACCACAACGACTAGAGATGTCTTTTGAAAATGTCCTCTTCAGGCCCGCTCCTCAAGGGCAGAAGGCGTCAGATTATGACAACTCTGACCCCGTGCCCCCAAGACAAAATGTTGTTCCTCCAGCAGAAAAGACAGATTCGTCACAACAAGGGTTGGAATTTCTCTTCAGTCCTTTACTTGAAGAATATTACAATCCAACACACGGTCAAGCTGAGGAAAACAACAATGATTTCAAGCACGAATGCATCGTTTCAAGAAGATGAATTTATCAATCCTTTTTGTACTCGGGTACAAGAAACTGGTGAGTCTTCCTCACTCAACATTGATTATACCGATGTGCATTCATTTCAACCACAAAGTCATGATTACCGATGGACCAAAGATCATCCATTAGAACAAGTTCGTGGAAATCCAACCATGCCAGTTCAAACAAGACAACAGCTTGCCACAGATCCTGAAATGTATATGTTCGCAGCTCACGTGAGTATTTGTTGAACCGAAGAACAGTACGGAGGCAATGCTTTAGATTCTGTATGGATCGAAGCAATGCAGGATGAACTTCATCAGTTCGATAGACTAAAAGTCTGGGAACTAGTCGACAAACTATTTGGCAAGATGATTATAAAGCTAAAGTGGTTATGGAAGAACAAGAAGGATGAAGATTAGACTGTAATTCGCAACAAAGCACGGCTTAAGCTAAAAGTTATGCTCAGGAAGAGGTGTAATGGATTCGAAGAAATCATTTGCACCAGTTGCTCGCTTGGAAGCAAGTTCGAATTTTCGTTGCCCACGCATCACACAAGTCTTTTCCATCTAACATATGGAAACCCCCCCCGTAAAAAACGAACACATTTCTTAATGTGACCACTGAAGGAGGAGGTTTATGTTGCTCACCAGAAGGGTTCGTTGAATCCAGATCATCAGAAAAAATTTCTACCTATCTGAGGAAGTCTTATTGTATAGATTAAAGCAAGGCTCCAATAGCCTGGTTTGATGAACTAACAAACTTCCTGATGACCCAAAGGCTTTACTAAAGGTACAATTGACCCAACTTTATTCAAGATAAAATACAGGGAGGATATTCTACTTGTGCAGATTTACGTTGATGACATTCATTTTTGGAGGTCTACAAACCCTAAATATTCAAAAAGATTTGAAAAGTTAATGCATAGTAGATTGAAATGTCCCTAAAAGGGGGAAGATTCAATTCCTTTTAGGACTTCATATCCACCAATCCCCACAAAATATCTTTATCAATCAGGCCAAGTACGTTTTAGAAAATTCCTGAAAAAGCCATAATATGGACAATTGCACTCTATTGGGTACACCATTTGCAACAAAACCCAAACTAGATGTAAGATTTTGATTGGAGAACCCGTAGACCAATCTGATTTATCGTAGTAAGATCGGGTCACTCATGTACTTGACCATCTAGTAGACCATACTTATGGCAAGCAGTATGCTAATGTGGCATGTGTATCAAGCCACCGACCAACTCAAAACACCTCACGGAGGTTAAAATAATCCTTAAATACCTAAAGGGTACCATTAACATGGGACTATGGTAAATCCAAATATTCTGTCTATTGAACTAACCACATTTTCAGACTTTGATCATGCCGGATGCCTTTATACTTTGGAAAAGCACTTCATGAGGGATACAGTTCCTTGGTGATAATCTAGTAAGTTGGATGTCAAAGAAACAAAACTGCACTGCAATGTCCTTCGAGCAAGGCGAGTACATGACGTAATATCTGCAAATTGGCTCAAGTAATGGAATAGGACACAACTTCAAGATTATGGCTTCCAACAACAACAAAATACCGTTGTACTGCGACTCTCAGTCGAACCATAGCAATATCATTCAAACCCCGTAACAGCATTCGCGATACAAGCACATCCAAACACGGTAGTCATTTCATAAAGAACAGGTTAAAAATGGTATAATTGAATTATAATTTTGTCAGAACTAATACCAATTAGCTGACATGTTTATCGAAAGCCCATTCATGATATCGGTTTAAGTATCTTGTCAGAAGATTGTATGAGAAGTTTGACTCACCAGCTGATCTGGAGGTTCCTGACAAATGAGACTGCTTGATATCATCATCAAACTACACCATGTAAATATTTTTGCGAAATCAAAATCAAAAATATAAAACTTTCAAAAAGAAAAATACAAAATCAGCAAAACATAGAAAATTTCCAAAAAGATTCCGGCTTCATCGACATTCCTCTAGATCGATAACATTTACGTGCTTAGTAATGGTCGATTAACATGACACGTGTGTGTAAATGAAGTTCAAAAACAAAAAAAAAGAGCGAGAGTTTGCAAATAGTTTCCAAACATGTCATTTCTAATTTTCGAATGCATGTATGTGCAAATATCAGTACATAAACCCAATAAGAAAAAAAAAAACTTCAAATAATTGAAAGTTTATAACTTGATCCTCAAAACGAGAAAATTAACGTTTCCGTCTTGAGCTGTTCTTACAAAGACAATCAATGTTTGTAGCTCAAGTAAAAGGATAGTGTACGTATCAGTGTGTTACCATAACCGTTAGAAAAGAAGTCCTCTAACATCTAGTTTTTCAAAAAGTTGAACATAATTTTTCAAGAATTTCTCGATGACAATCCATAATCTTTCAAAATTGTGTGTTCAACACTCCAACCCTCACAATGTTTTCAAAAGACAACAATTTTTCAATTGGTCCTATTTTTGAGGGGGAGTTTTTCGAAAAACAAAGTTTTAATGTTCTTGGATACATCAACAACTACAATTCTTATGTGTTCAAATCATCCAGAAAATTATCACACCAATATCATAACCATACCATCACAGTACATCAAACATAGTCATAAACCAAAATTAAAAATCATAATTAAAAGAAAAAAGAAATCTAATATATTTGTTTTTTAATAAATAAGAATATATTATTAGAAATTTTAGAAAAAAAACCCGTGCATGCACGGGTATTATAACTAGTACTATTTGTTAAGAGAATGTTGCAGGGCGAAGAATGAAGAGGGTTCTGAACCCTTAAATATATGTAGAAAAAAAAATTTGAGTCGGGCCTAAGCTGGATCAACATCATCAGGCCAAAGTTAGCCCAAAAACTGGCCGGAGCCCACCGTAAAAACGGCGTCATTTCCCACGCCCTTTAGTATATAGGTATAACTAGATTAAAGACCCGTGTAACCCCAGGTTTATTTTAAAGAGTTATTTTTTAAAGAATATCGTGTGTGAATAACGAAAAAACACAAAGAACCTGAAATGTTTCATTAATATTTGAAAGGATGAATAAGTAATAAGTCAAGCATTCGACAACAATTGAGTTTTGTAGCAATTTATATAAGAAGCGTCCATGCATTGTTGTCTTCATACTTGATGGTCTTGATGAGTATAATGAGATATATTGAAGTAATAATCAAATGTTTCTTCCTTGAAATCCTAATAGTTCATGCCAAAAAAAGAATGCAAGTTAATGTAGGTTATGATTGGTTATATATATATGATTAGAAAATATTGTATAGAACATGTCATATGTATTGTACGTACCTCTTGAAATTTGATCATAGACCGTAAACCACTTCTTTGTAGACGACATTTGTAGTGGTTTTCAAAACATTACCTTCCTCATCACAAACTACAACCTTCAACTTTGATGGTCTTGAATAGTAAATGACGTCTGCGAACGCTAATCAAGTTAATATCCAATGTCCATTCCGTGAACACCTAATAGTCAATAAAACATGTAAATAAAAGTATATTGTGATGAATAATTGATTAGAATTTAAAATATGGTTAAAAAAATTAAATGTGAATTGTACGTACCTCTTGAACCTTGTTCTTAGACCTTGTAGTACTTCTTTGTAGACCACATTTGTAGTAGTTTTAGATATATTACCATCCTAATCACAAACTATAACCTTCAAACTTTCTTTTGCTTTTTTACTCTTAAACCTGGGCACGTAGTAGTTTCCATAGTGTGGAAACCAATGATGTGGCAGGTACAATAACCACTTTTTTGAAGCGATTAACCATGGCTCTTGTTAATTTTCATTACAAATGAAACTGATAGAGAAAACTGTTTTCTAGACAATCTTTATCGGTAAACGTTTATCGGACGGAGTAATTCTCAACCTCAGTATGATGACTTTATTTCCAAAGTTAGAAAGACTATACTTGTTACATACCATAACTATAATACACATATATCTTTCTTACGAATTGAGTTTTCATTAGTCGGAGTTCTGATAAGCGGAAAAGAAGGAGGGAAAAAAAAAATTTTTTTTTGTCTCGCTTTTTTTACAGAAATATCTTTTTAAGAAATATCTTAGCAAATAGCTTAAAAACTCGTTGAATCACGAGGTTTTTTACATAAATATCTTTGTAAGAAGTTATGTGTGTGAATAAAGTAAGAAAAACAACGAACGTAAACATGTTCCATTAATATTCGAAAGAAATAATAGGTAATAAGTGAATTATTCGATACACAAGTAAGTTTGTAACAATTAAAGTAATAAACGGCCCATGCATTGTAGTCTACAAATTTGATGATCTTTAATAGCAAATGACGTCGGTGAGCGAAAATCAAGTAAATACCAATGTTGGTTCCGTGAACACCTAATAGTCCACATAAAATGTAAGTAAAAATAGGTTGTGATTGATAATATATTAAAATTTAAAATATGTTACCTCTTGAACCTTGATCATATACCTTGAAGTACTTTATTGTAGACAACATTTGTAGTATCTTCACCCCCTTCTTGCTCTTTACTCATCTTCAACCCATTCTTGCTCTTTACTCATATTCAACCCATTCTTGCTCGTTACTCTTGATACATCAATGTAGTATCTTTAACTCATTCTTGCTCTCTACTCGTGATACACTAACGTATAGTTATTGACCGTGAGAGAAAACACGTCATTGCAAAAACAGATAAACCTTCAAAATCATCTACCCGTGGATTTTATTTATTGTCATAGCAAAAGCAGACTCAGATTGCTGAATTTGTTAAACTTGATCCAGGTTTCTTGTCACATATTTATAAGAGATTGAGTAGTAAGGTTGATCCAAGATGGAACCTTAGAAATACTATGTATTACCTTTTTACTCATAAATAATCTTACAATATCATATAAATATCACAACTAAAAAAATTATGTTATACAAAAGAGTGGTTAGAAAATAAAAAAATTAGGTTCAAGGTAATAAATCTAATGGGTCAAATGGTTAAATAAATAACTGAACCAAAGATATGGTCAATTAGGTTAAAATCGCTACAAATGTGTTCATAATCCGTAAGACCTACTCGAATTTAGCAAAAATCATAGAATGTCATTGATTCAATGTGGCTTTATAATCATCCTTAGTACACCATTTACTTTTCAATGTTGGATAGGTTCCCTCAGACAGATGCATTTTTAACCATATTAACTATAGGTCTGCTTAATAAAAGTGTCTACTTTTGCCTTTAAAAAGTTATATTTCAAAAACTAATTCATATTAAGAGCATAAATCTATACAAAAGGTTGTTACTTCTATAATGAAGCCTTAAATATGTACACAAACTAAAGTTTGTTTATTTATTAAAGTGTATGCTAACTGATTTGCTTTTTTTTGTAGAATACCCATCTTTGCTAAGCACATTCGCAGCTACTTCCTTAAGCTGTCACAACCCGGGCAATCTTAAAGCAATCCACAATGCCATTTTCATTAAACGTATCCCTCAATGCAACGTTAAATCCTCTGTCAACATTAATGTGTTCATCAGTGGCTAAACAATCATCGGCACCCCTTGGACTACATTTTCAATAATCGAGTTCCAGCCACAGTGAGTCAAGAACACTCTGTTCTTCGAGCCATGGCTCAAGATTTGGGCTTGTTATGCACACGTGGGAACCACAAGCCCATGATTTTTGGTTCTTTCCAAGAACCCGTCTGGTAAAAAGTCTAAAGTGTTGTTATGGCCATTGGTATGAGAGTATGCAACATCTGTTACTTTATCATTTGGGGTTCTAACCATCCATATGAATATTTGCTCACTCAACTCCAAGACCATGGCTTACTCAGTGCCTTGATCAGAAGAAAGGGTACCACCACTTTCGAAACATAAGTACAAAAGAGACCCACATGGTTGATCAATTTAACCACTTTAAACAACTCGACCAATTTACATCCTTACTAACTCAACCGAGCCCGATTGTATTAAAGGATGCGGCCTGATATAACTATATAAAGGATAAAACTTTACTTGATGGTTGCACAAACTCAGTTACAGTCCATTGCCTTTAATTTCTGGAGACCACATAAGCAGTGTTGACAGCATCACCAACCTCATAATCATGTTTAGCATCACATTAGTGTATATACTTGTTATATCTTAACACATTAGCTTAGATATTGAGCAAAAATGAAATGGAAGGCAATGTGTTTTGAAAGAAGATAGCAGCAGGAAATATAAGTGAAGTTTCTTAATGAACCATAAAAAATATCAGACATATCATCACTCATTCAATTAGCTATCATAAGAAATATGAACCAGAATAGTCTTCTAAAGAATGATGGCAATGTCTCGTCGTGTAAAAGATGGTGCATCACATACTTCAATCATTATTTTTTATAAGAGAAATGTAGCAGGACCTATTTCTGACCTTAGACTCCTCTAGCACTTGTGATTCCACTTTTTTAAGGACATGCTTTCTCGAGTACTTTATGACAAAAAGTGTAAATAATAATCATCTTTAAAACAAAACACTTTATCACAAAACAACATAATTGAATACAAACAAAAAAAGACAATAAAAAAATTACCAATTTACAATAGCTTTGATGTGACGTCTATCGCAAACGGTTTCTATACAGACACATACGCCGTTTTCCGAAAGCCGGATAGTCCTCCACGAGACGTCACCTACAAACCAACCCAAAACATACAACAAATAACATGTTCCCTAAAATCACACCTAAACCTTAAGTTTTCACACCCGCAAACTATAAGTGTGTCTCTTACCAAAGAGTGGCAGAAGACGATGAAAACCATAAAGGAAGTTACTTGGATCACCAAATTTTTTAACAGATGAGTTATTAAATAAGATGAACTTCTTACCAGTAACCATATTATTCTATACAATGTAATTAAAATATAATAAACATCGCCAGTGAGAAACATTACTCGAATTGGATAACCGACTCAAAGAGCTTCACATGTACCTACCATATTATAGTTATCATGTCCCATCGGACACACCTAAACCTCATTTTTGGTAGATCAAAGTAACTCAATATAAACACATTATAAACCACACACAATAGTTCTTTTGGTTCATTTGTATTAACATGATACAGAAGGTAGTGTTTGGTTATCAAAACTCAAAAGCATGGCATAATCAAGAAAAAACATATTACCAGTACTAATGTCATTAATCCAAGAGATCCAAAACCTGTCAATTTAAAGGTAAATAAAGTCATCAAACCACAGTTCTTTCTGAAAGAGACCTCAACGAATATGCATCTTTTAAAAATTGCATAAAATAAAAAAAGATATTTACCAAAACCCTTTATACGCATACCTTGTGCTAACATCTCAATTTTCACATATCCATCATAGTTTTTGCATGCCCACACATAACCTCCATCACTATTAAGAGCATAAGCAACCATATCATTAATGAGACGGTGTTCATACCTATAAATGAATTACAATAAGGTTAGGCGCACAAGTTACAGAAAGAAGAAAGAAAGAAACTTCAAACCCTGCAAATTTAGCTACTCACCATATCCCAATAGACTCGACTTTTATTTCCAGTTGCTTTCTTCAAGTAGATCATAATCAAATTGCGTCAAGACCTAGCATTTTGTCCTACCACCACACAACAATACATGTTGCTTCCTAAACCTCGAGATATTAGAGCACACAGAATGAGTACTCAATATTCTTTTGTAATCGTTTTAAAGATCACAATGCCAAACCTTCTTGAACACCATTGAAACTTGATGTTGAACTTATGGAATTGCTTTGTAGATGTCTTATGCAAAGAGCTGCTTTAATGGTGCCAGTATTAGTGACCAAGATCCCTCTTTTCTTTTCTCAGCAATGTACTTTCACCAACAAAATATTCTTAGTTATCATACATAAACTCCAAAGAAACACACCTGATTTAAACAATCATAAAAGATATATTAATAAGAAGAGATTCAAAGGATATGATAGGTCGAAAAGGAAAATCTACGAACTGAAATATTAACCAATAATTCAAATGACAGTAATCGGCTCTACAGTAATTCAAAAATATATTCACAGGTTTTTAATGATTGTAACAATTGCTAAAATTAAGGATTTGATTGATTTGATTTGTTTAATACCAAACCGTGTGAACACAATCAAATATCAAAGTTCTCTAATTTTTTGGCTTTTCCAAAACTAATTTATTTAGGGTTTTTATATTTTATCAAGGTCATAAATAGCGTGAGGCGTGGCGTGGCTGCATGGCCAAGCCTCACGCCTTTGCGAGCCATGACGAGTCATGGCGTTTTTAAGGCGTGACTTAAAGCAGCACAAAATATAAAAATATTTATAAATTTATATATTTATATCATATCACAAATATATTGAGTTTAAAAAAAGTGTCATACATAAGGAATAAAGTCAAGAAACTATCATTGCATGTAATATTTTTCATTTATATATAAAAATACGATTTTTATCGAAATTGAATTCAAAAAAGCCTCCACGCATCACATTTTATCGCGTCTTATCACGCTTTTTCACTCCTCATCCCACATCAAGCCTTAAGCCCAAGCCTTGGTCTATTGTGTGGCGTGGAGGTCACGCCTCGCGCCTTTGCGAGGCCTTTGCGCGCCTTTTAGAAATTAATCAGTTCTAGTATGACCCTTTTTTTTTAACTCAATATATTTGTAATATGATATATCAAATCCAAAACTAATTTTTTAGGGTTTTTATATATCAAATCGCAATACAATCAAATCCAAAACTAATTTTTTAGGGTTTTTATATATCAAATCGTAACACATAAATTATTTGAATTCAAAATTAATCAGTTCTAGTATTTACACTATGCTAACACTAACAATCATATAATTAAACTGATTGTAACAAAATTGTTTAAAAAATTAGAAAGAAATTACCTTTATTCTTTCTCATTTGAATAGTTGACTGAGTATTCTTCTGTTATCCCTTCTTTGTTTAAAACGTGTGTTGATGATTTGATTGTAATAATTCCTAAAATTAGCGATAACATTAAATGTGACATAACAGTTTTTGAAAGTGAATGTTGACTCTCATAGAAGCTTTCTTAACCGGCCATCGAGTACTTGTACATACCAAAAATACTAAGCAACGTGGTGATGTGTGTTATTGTCTCGAGAATGATCAGTCACATACTATCTGTTAAGAGAATGTGGCAGGGCAAAGAATGAAGAGGGTTCTAGAACCCTTAGATATATGTAGAAAAAAATTGAGTCAAGCCTAAGCTGGATCAACATCATCGGGCCAAAGTTAGCCCAAAAACCGGCCAGAGCCCACCGTAAAAACGGCGTCATTTCCCACGCCCTTTAGTATCTATATCTATATCTATATATATTATATATATAATAAACAAAGGTTTTTTTTGAAATGTTGTTTATGTCACAAATGACATCACTAATGATGTCACTAATACCTACTTGAAAATGTAAAGTATTAACCTTTAAGTCCTTCATTTGAAATTTGTGTTACTTACATTTCTAAAATCAATTAATATTCATTTGATCTCATTTAAATATTTCTTTTATTTTTTTAAATTTTAATATTTCATATTAAAATTAAATTTAGTTGTGACAATAATTGATCATGAACATGGACAAAAATTTATATAGTT
>BQNB010038212.1:0-21798 GCA_026074375.1 Tanacetum coccineum | reverse complement strand
TGAACCAAACGCGATCCATATCCGCTGCGTACTTGTAGTGTTAATGGTTAACTGATTATCAAATCCCAACAGACTGGTCATGAGGTGGTTCTTAAAAACATTAGTCCTGTTGATGTGGTTGGATTTGGAACAGTGAAGCTTCGCTTGACTACTGCGAAGGTTTTGACTCTTGAAAATGTTTTTCATATGCCTTAATCATCTAGTGTTGCGTATCGATCATCAAAGCTTATGGAGATGGGATTAGGCGTGGGCTTTGGTAGTGAGGGATGCTATGTTAAGAAGGGTCAGCAGATCCGAGGATGATTGTTCCGGTTGGGTGTCATTGATGAACGTTTTAGGTGGAAATCAGGCGTGAACGTAGTTGTTTAGATTGTCACTTCGGCTAATGGTAGTTAGTTTATGTCCACAAACTTTCTTAAGTGCATACTTTTGGCTTCATGTATGCGTACTATGCTTTTGTGCTTGATAATCAATTAGTTTTTCTTCTTGCCATCATATATATATATACCACTATGCTGTAGCTTTAACTGTTATCTATATTATGATACATATTCAGGTTTTGGTACAAACAGCCTATAAAGATATACTGCATTACTGCATTGGAAGCTTGAGGTGCATTTCAGAATATACATCTGCTCCCAAGGTTTTGACACGTACACTTATAGATGAATGTAGAGTTATGGTGATGAGCCCATCCTGTTTGTCACAGGATCGACATGATCAAATCTAATTTGTACTGTGTGCTAAAAACTTTTGTTTCACATTGATAATCAGGAAGTTTGCATGTACATAGTAATGTTTGATAATGGCTCATGAGACAAAAGTTCCATAAGGAACATGCTCCAAAAAAAGAACAAAACGCTCCATCTGAGCCGTTGATCTCGAATTCAATCCTAAGGTTGAGATATAATATAAAGGGGCATTTTTGTAACTTAACACTCCCACTAACACTTCTACCGTCATTTAATTTTATCATTAATCCTCACCCACACCTGTTACAAACACACACACACACACACACACAATAATCTCCCACCCCCAAATTAACTGTTTTTCATCAAAATCGATCTTTGAAAATAGACATACGAGACGAAATAAGACTATCTAAAGATGATCCGTTGCCCAAATCCTCCTCGGTGTGTGATTTCGATCAAAATAAGCATCTGAATAAGCTTTTTGGTATACCTTTCTTTTATTCTTCATTTATTTTGCTTATTTAGGATTTTTTTTGCTTATTTAGGATTTTTTTAGGTTTTGTTTTCTTATTTTTTATATTATCAGCTTTGTCGTTTCTTTTTTGTTGATGATTTAGTTGCTTATTTTGGATACAAGCAATAGATGTTGCTTATTTGGTAGCTTTTGCTTATTTGGTGCTTATTTAGGATTTTTTAGGTTTTGTTTCTTATTTTTTATATTATCAGTTTGTTGTTGCTTATTTGGTGCTTACTTAGGATTTGATGATTTTGTTACTTATTTTGTTGCTTATGAGTTTGTTTTTGCTTATTAGATGTTTGCTTAGTTTTGTTGTTGCTTAGTGATGAATCACATGTGATTCGTAAGTGTTGTGTGTTGCTTATCAGTTTGTTGCTTATTAGATGTTGCTTATTTTTGTTTACTGGTGCTTTTTTTGTTAGGTGTTAAGGACAAGGCCGATGTGGTGAAGGCGCCGGTTGCTAAGGACAAGGACAAAGGACAAAGCTGATGTAGTCAAGGATAAGCCGACTAATGTAGTCAAGGACAAGGCTGATGTGGTGAAGGCGGCGGTTGCTAAGGACAAGGACAAGGCTGATGTAGTGAAGGCGCCGGTTGCCAAGGACAAGGAGAAGGTTGATGTGGTGAAGACGCCGGTTGCTAAGGACAATGATAAGGATAAGGCGCCTGCTTACATTTTTGTTAATGATAAGGCGTCGGATGATGTGGTGAATGAGATTCAAGTTTGGCACAAGAATTTCGCTGACACGACGGTTATGTGCTATGAGAGAATGTTGCACTTGAATTAGCTTAAGGTTTTTGATAACTTGATCTCAGGAATGTTGGCCTTAATGTTGTAGTATCTAAGTACAGGAGCAACGTAGAACGCAGCTAAGCATTCCAAGGTAGAAAGTTTTTTTTGAGAGAATGTATGTGTGAAAAAATTAGCTAAGCATCCATTGGTGGAAACAATTTATATTTTTGTGTTTTGTGAAGGTATACTTCTTTTTCGGTATTTAGATGTTAGTTCAGTTTATGGTTAGCTTCGGTTTTTTCGGATGGTTAAAACAATAGCTTATGTAATGGGAATAGTTTTCTGTTTTCAGTATGTGAAATCTATCTTTTTGTCGATGCTAAAATAACAAACATATGTCAAATGTGATTTGTTGAGGAATCACATGTGATTGTGATTGCAGAAGAATCACATGGGATTCTAGATGAATTACATGTGATTTTGATGAATTACAAGTCATTTTCATACACAACATTTGATCAAGTAACTAACAAGCATATTTTATTAAGAAAATCACACACTATCAAATATTATTGTTATCAATATATTAAAATAAAGAATTCATAAACTTAAAAGTATTCAAAAATCAGTCTAAAAAGTATTGAAACATCAAGTAAAAATAATTCATAAACTAAAAAGTATTCAAACATCAAGTAAAAAGAATTCATAAACTAAAAACTGTTCAAACATCAATAATTGGTGTCGCCTTCTTCTTTCTCCTTGCCTTTGGATTCTTTGGACAAGTTTTTTTGGTATACTCGTTATTCTTCTCGTTACAGTATCGTGATTATCAACGCCAGTAAATGGAACAAACACCATGTTGTACCTATATAATATATCAGTGGATTATAAAATCAGAATGTGATGTTTCTATAACCATGAATCACATGTGAGTAGGTCTGAATCACATGTGATTGAGAGGGAATCACATGTGATTCATAGTATTTCTTTTTGTTTGTCACATTAATACCTTTTGGAATTCCCTGATTTTGTTTTCCTTTGCCCTGACTTTTTAACTTCAAACCCTCCAATTTCAGTGTAACTCGTATACATATCTATAGCTTCATCTAATGTATCAAAGTACGTCCCCTCAACTGGTATAAGAATTCCTTCTATATGAGGCTGCCAATATATTGATCCACCAGGTGTTTCATTATGCTCATATAAAGTTGCTCTTGGTATTTTCATACAACCTGTATATCAAAAAACAGAATCACATGAGATTCATGATAATATAACAATTGAATCACATGTGATTTCACCTATGCTAATTTGTTTCAATCTATAACTATCAAAAGAGAACACTAGAATCAAATGTAATTCACCAGAATCACATGTGATTCACCAGAATCACATGTGATTCACTCTTTAAATGAAAACCAAATCTTGTTTGTTTCAATCTATTCTAATTTTGTTATAACAAACCATTACAACACACTGAAATCACATGTGATTGTGATTTGTGTCATCACAGAACAATACAACACTAGAATCACAAAACAATCACATGTGATTTGAATTTATTTATAAAAAAACACTTCCATGCACAATCAAAACCTAAAATATAGGAAACAAAAAAGCAAAACCTAAAAAATACATGTAATTTTACCTGTAACTTCTTCTATAACAGCATCTGGATCTTCAACTTCTAGTAAAACATCTTCAATATCTGATTCAAGCTCATTATCAGATTCAACAACCTGTTTGTTCAGATCGACCTGTTTAACGACTTTCATAACATCATTTAACTGATTTCATCCATTTTCAACAGTGATTATGTGATTTTCAGGTAAATCGATAGTGTTTTAAAACGATTTACGGTGATTTACGATGATTTACGATCATCGGCGTTTTTCCAGGGAAGTTATGGTGTTTTCGATAATGATTTGTGGTGTTTTCGGCGAGATTTGATGTTTTTCCGGCTGATATACAGTCTTAGAATGAAGAAGCGATTGATTTAGAATATTTGAATGAAGTTCGGGCGGTGGTTGTTAGGTTTTCGACGGTGGTTGTTAGGTTTCCGGTGGTGCTTTTTAGATTTCCGGCGGGTGGATTTTTTGGTAGTTGGGGTGTGTTTTTTGAGGAGAGAGAAAGTTAAAAATTAAATAAGGGGTAGGTGTTTATTTTTGGGGATTATATATGATGGGAGGTTTCAATATTAGCCATTGGATGAAACATTAAATCAAGGGCCATGATCTTTTGTGTTGTTCCTTGATTAGTTTTTGTTCTAGAGGGATCTCACCTCTTGATTGTAATAATTCCTAAAATTAGCGATAGAATTAAATGTGACAGAACAGTTTTTGAAAGTGAATGTTGACTCTCATAGAAGCTTTCTTAATCGGTCATCGAGTACTTGTACATACCAAAAATACTAAGCAACGTGGTGATGTGTGTTATTGTCTCGAGAATGATCAGTCACATACTATCTGTTAAGAGAATGTGGCAGAGCAAAGAATGAAGAGGGTTCTGGAACCCTTAGATATATGTAGAAAAAAAATTAAGTCGGTGAGAATTGATATTTCATCAATTTAAGTATTTGAACTTTGCTTTTTTATACTTTTTATAAGCCACTCGTGATTTATCACGGGTTTATAGGCTAGTATAGGTATAATGTGTAAAGTAAAGTTATATAGTTTTTAAGCGAGTTGGGCTTGAGGAGGATTGGTAGGCTCAAAATTTAATTTACATCACAAATGGGCCAAGTAAATACATTAACCCTATTGACCGAACTTATGACCTTCATCTTCTTCGATTGACAGCCGACAATATTCAGTTGTACAAGTACCACTCTCTGCGTTTTCTTTTTCGTATTCTTCTTTCTTTCTTCTTTTTAAATACGTGGGTATGCACCGAAATTTAAGAGCATTTCAAAGAGTGTGCACTCATAAATTTGTAGTGCAATATTTACTAACTTTTGGAAAAAAATCAAAATTTTTTACATTACTAAGAATTTAGACATGGTATGCACGTTGTAACACCCCCAAAATATGCGACAGCGAAAAAAGTAACCGGGGGCGTTACTTCATAATACACAAGCACAAGATACAAGAGAACGACCTCTATATGAGTCGTTTAAAAGAGATCCTCGTTGCTACATTTAAAAATAAATAAGTTTTTAACAAATGGTCCCATGAATTTGCATCACAAGGAAAATTTTAATTTTTGAGACAACGAGGACGATTTATTACAAGAGAAAATCTATGAAAAAATATCCTTCGTAAATGCGGACTTCAATGCACTTCATATATGCCATACGAGTTATACCTGAGAAATACATGCTTAAAAATGTCAACATAAAGCTGGTGAGTTCATTGGTTTAAATTTATAATAAAAGTGGATCACAGGATTTGGCGTGGCAAGGCAGTTGTATGAATACAACGCCACAAAACGTAATTACGATTTCCTAAGCTCATGATACCGAAGCTACAACACCATTTGCATGTAAACAAATACACGAATAAAAATACCCACGCAGGTGTTCAAACCACAACACCCGAAATCCAACATGGTATACGTTCGTTAGTTCGGACCTCCGAAACTAGTAAGCTCTTAACTTACCCGAACGGGGATGTCAATCCCAATAGATCTATTTATAACACTCGCGCTTACACAAAGTAATTAACAGTTCATGATATTTGGGGCATAATGGATTATCGCTACTTAGGCCTAATCGTGATCATTTAAATTTGTATCTGCGATCAGAGTAAAAACGAGCAATGTATAGCAATGTATCTCACCCCGAGATTTATAAAACAATTGTAAATAGTCAAAGCGGGGCTATAAACTCACCTTAAATGAATGTATCGGTTTTGAGAAAATCAATCAAAGGGAAATGTCACAATAAGTTCCGAATGCAACCTAATTAAATATAGGTCGTTTTAAAATTCATGCAAGTGAAATGAAATGATGCAATATGTCTTTATAACATTATATCACCACATAATAGTTTGCGTTTTAGTTTTATAAATCAAAATAATGTTTACATCTAATTCGCCATTTTTATCCATTATTATATATTCTACTATTGTTTTTAAGTGACCAAGATAATAAATTCCTATTTATTTACTTAATATTATTTTAAAAGTTTCCGACGCGTATGAAAAATATATAAGTCACACTATAATATCTTTTAAGGTTTTTATAGCTCAAACGGACTCGAAAACGCCTGAAAACCTCTTTTTAAAATCCAAACAGCACCATATTTTATAAAAATATACATTCTGGTCCAGTTTTATAAATGCCATAACATCTTCGTTATAAAAATTCACAGGACGAGCGAGTAACACACTTTTGCGTAAAGTCGAGCTCTACAAAACATCTTTTATAAATTTTTCCCGACTTAGACCCGAAAATGGTCAAAAACGTCTTTGACCAGGTCTGACCAGATTACGATAAAACTAGTTTTTCTCAGAAAACTTACTAAACTTCTTTTGGCCATATCTCATTCGTTTTAAGTCCGATTTTACGTTCTTTATATGCACGCGTTCGTATGAAGATATACTATCATATTTTTAAGGCCTCGACTATCTAGGACCAGATTTACTATCCGAAAACCTAGGTACTAATTTGGGACAACAACATTACATTTTTTATTTTACCACTTTAATTCTCTCACAAATTGCAACTCCATACTAGCCTAATTCCTTCCACCAATTTTCAACTCTTTCATCACCACAACAAATCAATACTAACCTAGTCCCTTCAACCAATTTATCACAAATAAATATAATTTTAAGAACAAGAATAAAATACACAACTTTGTTAATTTAAGTTTATAATTAACCATTTTAACAATAAAGTTAATATTTCAACAAGTAGTTTATAAAGTGACTAAAATAAGTAGTTTATAAGTAGGTTCATATTTTTATTAGTCATTTTGCAACATCTTTACAAAATTATATTTTTAAAGTTTTACTTGTTTCTTTTAGAAAATCTTAAAAAATACAAATTAGTTGGTGATATAATTTTATGAATGAGATGATATGAACAAATATATAAAATGGAATTTTGTATGAATTGTGCACCTTAGTATAATAAGATGATGAGATGAACTAGTATAAACCTAAATCAAACCCCAAATATTGTTTGACTATCACTAAAACCCTTAAATCTTCTTGGAAAATACTTGTAAAATATCAAAACCAATTTTATTCTTGTGCTTCTTGTGTGAGCCGATTCTTAGAGAGAAAAGAATGAGAGATATGTGTTTTTGGTAGAGAAATAATGAAAGGAGAAGCCTTACTTAATACTTGCACTTTTGAACATTTTGGGTAAGTCTTAAAGTATCTTTAGGTGGTTAATAAGGGGAAACTACATAAATGGGGGTGTGTGCACTTAGGCCGGTCCACAGGAGGACCAAAATAGCAGGTATGGTTAATACCATGCTTACAAGGTCACATGTTTATCTTACTGGAAGTAATACGTAGTTATAGTAAGGTTCAAGTTACATAATATCTCATTTACCACAAATAAAAGGAGGGGGTATTTAGTAAAAGGGGAGGGAAAATATTTCAAATTTTGTATGTTGGTTTATTATGTATGTGTAAGTATATATATGATAAGGTGGTAGTGTATAATGCATGCATGCACTAATTGGCAAACTTGAGCGTTCACGTAAAACTTTCAAAATAAATTACGTAGACTTATAAATTATATTTATAAAAGTCATATAACATATATTTGACGTAGATTTATATTTATTTAATGCCGGTTTACGTTTAAAGTTGTTTTTCAGTTTACGCGATTTAACTTAACTGTTTCTTGTAAAAGCAACACGTAAGGTTTCAAAATAAATAGTTTCGAATTTATTGACGTAAAAATGACCCGAAAAATGTGAGTTGTCACACACGTGCATACCCTATCTTCAAGCTAGATCCGCCCTTGTGTGTACACATGCGTATACTTGTTAACGTGACGAATTATTGGGGCCTTATACAGTCGCTCATCTCGCACAACCTAAAAAACGGCTCTGTTATTTAGATTAATATATAATATTATTTTTTCGATTAATGTTTTGATCTGTGTTCAATAAGTTATTGAAACGAATCGTAGAATACATAATTACTACAGATAGTTAATGAATAACATACTGTAGTTTTCAACAAGTTTAACTATTCAACAACTTACCACCGCAACATTAGAGTTTACTAAACGAGAGTAAATGCTCGACCTTGTCTTGTATGTCAAAATATTCGGTAAAAGTTAAAAATACACCATGTACTATCCCAGATAACTTATTCGGGTTTTACTAAACTTTGTCCATCGGGCAGAGGTTAAGGTGTAGTTAATACACACAAACTTTCCTAATTAACAAGAAAATGCATTAAATACACATTAAATGAACTTATAAATTACTATATTTGAATGTATATTTAATGCATTTTCTGGTTAATCAGGAAAGTTTGTGTGTATTAACTACACCTTAACCTCTGCTCGGTGGGCAAAGTTATGAAAACCCGTATTATATTACGACTCAACTTTATGGTACTTGAACCAGTTAAGAAAAAATTGGCAAATGCGAGTGTTAGGTTGTGTTTGTTTTTTAAGAAATGTTTTTTAACAGCATCTTAATCTGACTCATTCAGAAGTTGTTAGACATTTGGCTCATTAAGACTGTTTGTTTTTTTCACGTTATTCAACGACAGTAAGAGGCAAGCACTGTTAAGAGCGTTTATTTTTTCTGGTCGTTAAGAGGCAGTAAGAGGCATAAACATCTTACTAAACTAGATGTGAAGGGGTGTCTTAACACCTTTTAATATCTTTTTTTCTTTTCTTTTTATTTCTTTTCTACTTTGTTATTATTTTTTATTTTAATGTTTTTTTTCATTTCTTGATTTTTTTCTGTTTCATTTTTATCTTTTGTATTAAAGTATTAAAATAAAATGATTGCATATGTTTTGTTATATAAAGAATGTATAAGATTATATGTGTCAATTATATTTTGTTCAAATAGAATGATGCAGATTAGTCAAAGTCAAAATATTTACTTTTTTTATTTATGTTTCTTGTTTGACAATAAACTTGGGTTAGGAAAGTATCAATTTTTAATCAATTATAAATTTAGGAAAAGGAAAGTCAAATCAATCTTTATTTAGATTGATTCTAGTTTTCCTATAAATAGTGGGTTTTTTTCTTTGTATAGATATGTTTTTGAGTTTTGATATTAATAAAAGCTTTTGCTTTGATCGAGTTCTATCGATCAAATTGTTCTTTTAATTCGTATGTTGTTCGGCCATTAAAGATCTGCATAATTTGGTATTAGAGCTATGGTACTAATGGTCGAACGGAATCGTGGAGAGCAACTAATTCGTAGACGAGGCAACGAACCAGATCCACGCGACGTGAAGATCGCAAGCCTCAAGCAACGGATTCAAGAACTCGAGTTCCCGCAGTTACAGCAGGACTCACAGGTAGAAGAGGCAGAAACTGAGTCCAACGTCTAGGACGATGGGTCAGAGGACGTCAATCCTTTTGGCGGAGGAAACCCTGGGTTTCATGATGACCATTATGATAACCCTTTGTTGACAAAGGAAACCGAATCAGAACCTATTATCTGGGATATAGAGGATGAGGAAGAGGAGTATTCTTTTGTTAATAAATATCCAAGTTTTCAAGAAGAACCTATCGTGTTAGTGGAAGAGGAATCGTGTCCTGTTTACGACACCGATAATAAAGAAGAAGAATCGATGCCGGTTTATGATACTGATATTGAAGATGTCATTGAGAAGGAAGAAAGATTTGTTGGGAAAGGAGGATTTGGTGAAGAAGAAGACAACATAGAAGACGTTGTAGTTGTGGCTAATGATCTTTGTTCTTCAATGATCCAAACTATTTTAAGTGTTGATTTTGAAGAAGACATCAATACAAAATCACACGAGTTGATGTCGTTTGGAAAAATTATTATTATCAAGATTAGCCAAAGTTCATTCAAATTTCCGATTTGTAAAAAATATCAATAATGGTATTTGAAAGCTCCACCTATGGTCGATAAATTGGATTTTAAGATGATCAAGGTTCGAGGTCGAGTCGTTACAAAGAAAGGGAATTTGATGCAGGGGATACAAATTTGAATGCTACGAGTACAAGGGACGAGTGGGACGAGTTTTTTTCAAGTGGGGGAGGATGATGCAGATTAGTCAAAGTCAAAATATTTACTTTCTGGTTATGAAAGTATCAATTTCTAATCAATTATAAATTTAGGAAAAGGAAAGTCAAATCGATCTTTATTTAGATTGATTCTAATTTTCCTGTAAATAGTGGGTCTTTTTTTTGTATGGATATGTTTTTGAGTTTTGATAATAATAAAAGCTTTTGCTTTGACCGAGTTTTATCGATCCAATTGTTCTTTTAATTCGTATGTTGTTCGGCCGTTAAAGATCCGCATCATAGAAGGGTACGGTTTCGGACTCATACATCTTAATTATAACACGACTCATTTAGTTAATCGTTTTAAAAGTTCAATTTAAACTCTAACACGTTTATTTTTGTCGAATAAATATGAGATTGCAGGTTTTTTTTAAATACTTTTAACTTTAAATTGATAATATTATAAATTTTGTTTTTTTATTTAATAAAAATTATTTTTTGTGTGAATGCAATCGTTCTATATTTAAATTGTAAAAACTATTGTTTAACACATATATACATTTTTACCAAAAACAAACAGTTTTATTTCATTCAGATTCAGACTTCTTAACCACTTATTCAGATTTAGATGGGAATCAGATTCAGACTTTTCTACCGAATATTCAGATTCAGATGTGCGAATCAGATTCATATGTGCGAATCAGATTCATATTCAGAACATCTTAATAAACAAACAACACCTAGGCCTAACTCTTACCAAGTACGGAATACTATTTATTCGACCCGAATATTTGCAAATTACCACCTAAAGCAATTTTCGGTACATGAGCTAGGTAACGTGCAAACTGAAAATGGCTTGAACTTTAAGTCCCGATTGAACTAGTTTCCCTAGAAGCAAGCTAGAAATGTTTTATTCTCTTATTTTGGGTTGTGTAATGTTTTAGGCCTTGGTTAAGTTTCGTTTGTGGTCACAATATTGAATATTATGTTGGTTCTCAATGGTTGTGTTTCCAATTTTAACATGCATGAAAGGTCTTTGCTGTGTTACATTTTTGGTTACTTATTTCAAAGTTTTTTTAAGGTTAATCTAAGAGTTAAATAGATAAACCGCTCACGTGGTTTACACATTTTTTCACCATTCATCTTAAAACTTCAAGCTTTAGTTGTAGTAGATTCCAGATTAAGGTGAAGATAATCAATAGCCTAGCTAATTATCAAGATGATTACCGGATATCACTTAAAGTTGTGTAATCACTTTTCAAAGAAGATTATTCGATCCTATGGATGGGTTACACGAATACCTTCTTGGATAAAACCAAGTGTTTGTTCTTATTCTAGGCACAGATCAAGAACCCTGCGTTTCTATGTGTTTTTGTTTTTTTTTGTGTTTTTTCATGCAAATGTGATCCCTATTTATAAGGATTTACTCAAAACTTATTCATAGAATTAATGAGAGATTAATGGCTTATTAATCTCTTTCATAATTATCTTTTATAATTTAGGAATTAGTGGTTACATGACCAAATTAAATATATGGTCATTAATGCAGTCAAATCTGCCATTAAAATAGGCAAAAGATATTACAAAACATTTAATGTAGTCAAACCTGCCACTTAAATGTTTGTAAACACCCATTTAATTCTAACTACTAAAAGTGTAAGAAAAAATCAGTGACTTGATGAGTTTACACTCCGTACCTCCAAACTCAATTCCAAACATGATCCGATTCTCACAATTGCACTAAATTTCCAACACAAGTCTTACACCGGCCGTCCATGTACAAATTTTAACACACCAACCCTTTGACCAAACAGTGAAAAATTACATCGGTGTAAAAATGCGTATACCACATAACCACAAGGACTATGTAATTATCTTTTAGTCTAATGTGTAGGTGCAACAATAGGAAATAATTTTATTTTACGAACTCACAAATAAGACAATACAAATTACAAAGAGAAACAAAATGACACGTGATAATCTATTATAAGCAATGTTATAAATAGCGTGAAGCGTGAGCTGACGCAAGTTTTTAAGCTATATATATATATATATATATATATATATATATATATATATATATATATAGGATAAAGATAAAATAAAAAGACAAATATTCGTGAGAAGGATAAAAAGATTTATTTTTTTTAAAAAGTTCTCAAAAAATTCTGAAAAAATTCCACAAGATCGTGTATGTTGGTGCATGAAAAAGTTGTAAAGGAAGTTTTTCTAAAAGTGGATAGTTTTGCCGAAAAAAAATTATGAAAAAAAACGTTTGTGCATTAAATCGGTTTTTTGTGCATCAAAAATTCGTTTTTGTACCCAACTTCTTTTGACTTTTTGCATCAAAATTTTATTGCGCATCAAACTATAACAAGTCGGAAAATTTGTGCATCAAAATTTTTTTGTGCATCAAAATTTATTTTTTTGCGCATTAAAAAAACGTATAAAAACTCAAAATTAGAAAAACTTCTTTTACAAAAGTTTTATGCACCAACATACCTGATTTAATGGAATTTTTTTAGAATTTTTCGAGAACTTTTTTAAAAAAAAATTTCTTTTTATCCTTCTCACGAATATTTGTCTTTTTATTTTAACCTTCCTCTATATATATATATTGGAAAACCGGGTTGACCCGGCGGTCTAACTGGTTGAACCGGTAACCCGGTGACTCGACCGGGTCGATTCAAAACCCGGTTTTCAAAACATTGATTTTCTTTCATCATCATCATCTTCAAAATGTATAAACCCATATTTATATATAATTTTTTCATCATCATCATCATCTTCAAAAAAACTCATTCCACATCATTTTTTTCTATCATCTTCTTCAAAATATATAAACCCAGATCTATATTTTTTTTTCATCATCATCATCATCTTAAAAAAAACCCATTTCACATCAAAAACAAAAATCAAACATATCACACAAATGAACCTTGAATCTGATGTGGCCTTCAGTTACATACAGAAATACACGAGAACAAGAATATAAAACAACTCGACCAAACCCTCAGAATCAAACATAGGCCCAAGCTACAAAGTATGACTGAAAAAAACAAAAAGGCCCAAGCTCCAAATGCATTTACGATTCATAGTGAGTAAGGTTTAGCATCAAATCTATAAACACAGACCTTTTTCATGATTAAGATTGGTTATCTAAAATAGTGACATTAACGAAACGGTAAATTGAAGAAAATCTAAACTCCAACACTCACGAAACACTTTGTTGTCCATATTGCATATTGAATTTTTGTAAAGCTTTTAATTAATACAACCAGTAAAGAGATGGGTTTGATTTGTTTGCTTGATGAATTTTTGTGATGTTTTTTGATTTGACACGATTGATACAACCTTCGTCATGGCTGCTGCTGCTGTGTTTCTGTGATGGTTATTCGGGGTGTGGTTTTTAGGGAAAGGAGAAAGGCATAAACAATATTAGATCTTGCTAACACATTCTATATCAGATCCAAACGCCACCATCACCACCGCCATCATCGATGTTTATGTAAATGTTTTATGTTTTGGGATTTAATGGTTATTTAGTATTTGATTTTGATGTTGTGATGTTGTTTTTTTGTTTTTGAGATTTGGGATTGTTTATTAAATCGTGGTGGATTTGGATTTGTTTGAGTGGGGATCTGGGTGATGGTGATGTTGGTAAAGTGATGTTGATATTAATGGTGATGTTGTATAATTGGTAAAGTGAAGATAAAGAAAAAGATATTTTTAAAAAGAAAAAAATAATAAAAAAAGAATAGAGGGATATTTTAGTCATTTTAGCTCGATCAAAGACTAAAAGTGGAACTAAACCTTCAAAATACGAACGTTTTTTGCAATTTCGAAATTTGACGGACCAAATCTGCAATTTGGCCAAACTAAAAGGACCATTTTTGCAATTTACTCTCAAAAATACTTGTAGATAAGCTCAAGTCTAGTAATCTCTTAAAAGCTTAAAAAAAAAGGTGTCACGCCTTGAGCTATAGCGCGCTTTATCACGCCTTATCACGCTTTATTGCATGCCACGCTTAGAGACGACGTCTTGGCCTGTTTTGTAACGTGGAGGTCACGCCTCGCGCTATGACGCCGCTATAATGCGCCTTTTAGAACCCTGGTTATAAGAATTACTTATACTCTCTCCGTCCCAAAATAAGTGTCAAGATTGACTTTTCATAGTTAAACTGGTTCAACTTCGACCTTAACTATTTTTGTGTGTGTTATATAATACTTGATGCAAAATATATGAATAGATTAGATTTTAAGTGTATTTTTCATTGATATAATTTTCATCAAGTATTATATAATACAAAATAAAATATTTAAGGTCAAAGTTAAACCAATTTGACTCAAAAAGTCAAATTGAACATTATTTTAGAACGAAGGGAGTATAATTTTAGACACATATGACTTAGCGAAATGGAATATCTCTCGATTAGTATTTATTATCAACTTTATGAATCTATTGCGAAAAACATACAATATCTATTATACTAAAAGATTGAGCCCCTAAATTTATTGGAGCTGTATCTTTAAATGATTTGTCTCACCTAGAGAGCCACAAGTACAAAACCCTACTGCATACATTGATAAGCATCTTGAGGAGTACCCTATGCTTCCATGATTATACCGAAAAAAATATCGTCGAGCGTCTCGGAGGACTATCTTCGAAGACACAACGGTTCCTAAAACTCCAAATCGACCACCAAGCGACGTAAAACACGCCTTCCAAACAATTCTTATTCTTAGAAGCTAAACGAAGCGAGAGGAACCAAGTTTGCCACTCCTGAAACGATGACCAACCTTGAAGGTCCAAATCCCACCAACGACAAACGCGCCTCATCACACTTTTAGCAAAGTCACAACTGAGAAAAATGTGATTAATGTCTTCTTCGAATTCATGACAGATTGGGCAGTTCGAGGTCGTAAGATCAACACCCCGATGCATCAGATTGACCCTAGTTGGCAAACAATCTCTACGAGCACGCCAAGCGAAGATGTTAACTTTAATAGGAATAAGTTTCACCCACCTCGTAGCTTCGTAATAAGAAGGAAGGTACTTGTCGTCGATGAAATTCCGTATATCCTTAACACAAAATTGCCCATCACCAGATAAGTCGCAATACCATCGATCGTTGGTGTTGTTTAAAATAGAAGTATCCAACAGCGAGACTAGATCATTTAATTGCTGGAACTCTATGCCTCCTCTTGGCTCTCGACGAAAGGACTGAGTCACCTGAGAATTCATCTTCACAGCAACCGAAATGTCTTTATCCAACTCCAGAGCAAATAAACGAGGAAATTTAACATGAAGGGCTGAATCGCCTATCCAACTATCATACCAGAAGCTGGTGTCTGTGCCATTGCCAATTCGTTTTTTGCAATGGTTCCAAAAGTCGAACCCTATATCTTTCAATGAATATAATTCCTTCAGAATAGTACACCAGTTAGAAGAAGTGTGCATCGGATGATCATCGATCTTAGGGCCGTATAAAGCTCGTATAACCCGACTCCATAAAGAACCATCTTGGGAAACGAACCTCCATACCCATTTTAAGAGAAGAGCTCGGTTGAGGGCGAAGAAACTCGATACACCTAGACCTCCTCTTTCCTTAGACGCTAGAACCTTGTTCCAGGCAATCCAAGTAAACTTAGTCTCTCCTTGTCCTATACCATTGAAAAACCGACTACGAATAGCTTCCATAATCTTTAGCACACCTCGAGGAACTTTAAAGATTGACATAGAGTAAATAGGAGAGGCTCCAAGAACAGATTTCAAGAGAGTGAGACGGCCGCCTATAGAAAGCGTTTTTACCTTCCACTTAGAAAGACGCGACCTGAGTTTATCAATAACGTTTTCCCATGCCTTGTTTCTGGACATTCGATCTCCTATGGTCACTCCTAAGTAGCGAAATTGCTTTTGCATTATGGAGCACCCTATTGAAGAAGCAACCTGCTGAACAACCTGATGTGGAACACCCACCCCTAGCAACTGACTCTTATGAATATTTATGCTCAAACTTGATGCAAGAAATAAGCTTTTAAGAGTGTAAAGAATAACCTTCAAGTTCTCGTCTGACCATTCTCCTATAAGTATGGCGTCGTCGGCGTAGAATAAATAAGATATATTTATTGAACCTAGTAATTGAATTCCTTTAAACAGTCCGTTATCAACCAACCGGCAAATTGACAGATGTAATGACTCCATGATAAGAATGAAAAGGTACGGAGCTAGAGGATCTCCCTGTTTCAGACCACAATGCAAAGAAAACTCCTTAGACGGACTACCATTTACCAGGATGGAGGCTTTAGCTGAATTAAGGGACCCACGAATCCAATTACACCAAACTGGACCGAACCCGAAAGCATCGAGGACGTCTAAGAGATAGTCCCATTGAATTGAATCATAGGCCTTGGCGAAATCCACCTTAAAAAACATAGTTTGTTTATTCCTCCTTTTACACCATTGAAGAAGTTCGTCAAGAATGAAAGGACCATCTAATATTTGTCTCCCGGATACAAAAGCAGATTGGGTATCGGACACAATATCAGAGATGACTTCCTTGAGTCTATTGGCAAGGACCTTCGTTACAATTTTGTAGACACACCCTATCAGACTTATAGGGCGAAAATCATTCACGAATTTAGCGTCCAAGACCTTTGGAATTAAGGCGATAAACGACGAATTGCACCCCTTTGGAAACGAGCCTTTATCAAAAAAAATCAAACGAGTATCCGTCAGGCCCGGGCGATTTATTACTTCTACAGTTCCAAACAGCTAATCTGATTTCATCTCGCGAAACCGATTTTTCCAAATATCAAAAAAACATACAATATACTATTTGAAATATCAAGAAGGATGGCTGGAATACCCATAGTTTGAAGATATAGACGTGGTTTAGTTCAATCTGGTGGCTCAAGTACGATGAAATACCCATTGTTTTGGTGAACTATGAGCATGATATAATAAAATGAATATTTTAAAGGTGTGTTTGTTTTGGCTTATGAAACATAAGCTCATTTAGGCTTATATTACATAAGCTTTAATTATTCGGCTTATTTTGAGACTTGTGGGTTTATATAAGTTTATCATGATTTTGATAAACTTATATAATCCTATAAGTCTCAAAATAAACAAGAAAATTGGGGCTTATGAAATATAAGCCGAAATCAAAATTTGAAATTAAAAGCAAACCAAGCAAAAAGAACATTAGAGGCAACAACACTCTTTTTTTTCTTCTTTTTGACACAACACCAGTTAGATAACTAATGTTTATGATAGAATTAAACAAATTTGAAGCATTAGTTTTTGAAACAAAATATGGCAACGCGGCATCGAAAGAAGGGTAAAAGTTATTAATTTCATGGGTGGTGTAACTTGCATGAGACTTAACCAGACTAAAGAAAACTAATGCAGGTAATATTAGACTTAGAGGTAGGTTGCAATCAAGTCAAGTTTTTATCAAGCAACTCGAGCTTGACTCGATCAAGCCAAGCTTTTATCAAGCTCAAGCCTAAAAATTAGCTCGAAACCTATAACAAGCCAAGCTCAAGCTTTTGATAGCTAGGCTCGAGCTCTTATCAAGCTTTTTCAAGCTTTGATATATAATAAATTCATATAAGTAATTAAGGGGTAATTTGAGTATTAACTTTATTATAAGGACCTATTTTATAAATAAATAAATAATGTATTCTAAAATGACCTTTAACCATAATTAATCTAACGATTTATATTCTAGTGCTTTGTATTCTTCATACATAGTTTTTACTTTTGAGAACATTAGCCAAAACTAATCAAAAACTAATTAGTACTTTGGCTAGTGTACGTTTTTGTTGAAATACTTTGTACGTTTGAACATTAATTAGTACTTTGACTTATGTTTTATTCTAATGTTAGACTTTGTACGAGAATGTTATTGTTAGTTTTTGTTAGGAATACGAAAGTATCGGTCACTTCCATAAATATCGTTAGATAGCTCGTTAAGTAATATTTGGAAACTAAATAGACTAGTTAAGGAAAAACCCATGGACAAAGCCTATGACCGGCCCTATTGGATGTATAAATACCATTTTCATGCTATGAAAAGGGTGTTGGTTGATTCATTTTCACACATAATCTAATTTTACTCTCTTTTACTTTCTCTCACTAGAATCTTCCTTCCAACCTTTCTCTCTCTAGTTCTTTGTGTGTTTGTTTAAGGTTTACTAATATTCTACAATTGGTATCAAGAGCCATGAGGTAATAAACAAGTTTTGTGTGCGTTTTTTTAGCTTTTCTACTCGTCATTTTTTTCTTCTTTCTTTGGTTCGAATTCTTGTTACACACCTAAAAGATCTTTATACTTTGGTATAAGGGCTCTAGTATCTTAGTTATACAAGGTGTACAAGCAAAGATCTAAGAAAAATATCATTTTGTGCAAAAAAAAATTGGTTCAAAAGTTTTTAAGGTACAAATCTTGATTTCAAAACTTTTTGTGTCAAAAACAATAAAGTTTGCATTTTTAAGGTTCTTATAGGCTTAGAACTACTAGTTGTACAAGAAAATCTAAGAAAAAACGTTAAAAAGTGAATCTTTTAAAGGTTTTGAATTTTGGTCTAGGCGATTTATACATTTTGGGTAATCATGCGATTTATACATGGTTTGGATTCAGGCGATTTATACGCAGTATTTAGCTTGGGCGATTTATACGTGGCATTAAGCTTGGACGATTTATACGTTTGGTTAACCTTGGGTGATTTATACATCATACCTTGGGCGATTTATACGTGGTTCTCTCAAGCGATTTATACGTACTTTGGCTCAAGCGATTTATACGTAATTTGGTTTCAGCCGATTTATATGTCTTTTAAGCTTAACCGATTTATACGCCTTTTAAGCTCGACCGATTTATACGTCTTTTGAGCCAGACCGATTTATACGTTGTTTAACCCTGGGCGATTTATACGTAGTTGAAGCCAACCGATTCATACGTATTTCTCTTAACCGATTTATACGTTTCTGGTTTTAACCGATTTATACGTATTTACCTTAACCGAGTTATACGTTGATTAAGCCTAAAACATTTATACGGTTTTTTCTGTGGTGTATAAAATCCCGTGAAATATTTACTTAGTTTCTCAGTTTCATCAAGAATTGTAAAATCCCGTGTAAACTCAAGATTTAAGGACTTCACTTTAACACAATTACTTCTTATCATTGTTCGATCAACAAGTAATCTTTTTACAAACCTAAGTAACAATGACTACTCTTGCTGAATTCATGATACTTTTTGGTGGTGACAATCGTCCACCAATGTTGGACAAAGACCTGTATGACTCATAGAAAAGTAGAATGGATCTGTGCATGGAAAACAGAGAGCATGGTAGAATGATACTCGAATCAGTCAAACATGGTCCACTCATTCGGCCTACGATTGAAGAAAATGGTGTGACCAAGACAAAGAAATATGCTGAATTGTCTGCAACAGAGAAAATTCAAGCTGATTGTGATCTCAAGGCAACTAATATCATTCTTCAAGGACTACCATCTGATGTCTATTCACTCGTTAATCATCACAGAGTTGCCAAGGATCTATGGGAAAGAGTTCAATTACTAATGCAAGGTACTTCATTGACAAAGCAGGAAAGGGAGTGTAAACTGTATGATGCGTTTGATAAGTTTGCTCACATCAAGGGGGAATCACTTCATCAGTATTACTTGAGATTTACTCAGCTAATCAATGACATAAACATTTACAAAATGAATTGGAGCAATTTCAAGTAAACACCAAGTTCTTAAACAGTCTTCCACCTGAATGGAGTAAGTTTGTGACAGATGTCAAACTTGTAAGAGATTTGCACACAACCAACTTCGACCAGCTTAATGCATATCTTGAACAACATGAACTCCATGCAAATGAAGTCCGTATTATGCGTGAACGCAGTCAAGATCCACTTGCACTAGTTGCGAATCATCAAATGACACCCTCTCACTTCAACACTTATCAGTCTTTATACAACAATCCTCAGTTTCAACAACAGTTTTCACCATCTCAATCTCCTCAATATGGACCAAATCATCCTACACAACATTACTCAACTACTTATCCATCCACACCTCTTGCAATTAATTGTCCGTCAGCACCGTATCTATATGCTTACTCATCTACAGTTCATCAAGATGCTTGTCCACAACCATAATCCATTCCTCAAATTGAATATAATGTCTCCATAGTTAATCAACAAACACATCTTGCTAAATTTCCTCAGGTAGACTGTAGACTCTTGTCTAGCAGTTCTTGTGTTTAGGCAAGGAGGTGACCCTATTGATGCCATTAACAAAATGATGTCATTTTTGTCTACTGTCGTCACATCTCGTTTCCCATCCACCAACAATCAACTAAGAAATTCTTCCAACCCAAGACAACAAGCAACTATTAATGATGGAAGGGTGACTGTTCAACCGGTTCAGGAGAGGCAAAGTTTATTTGCTGCTGGTACTTCTGGAACAAGGGCAAACATCTCAGGAACATGAGGGAATAATTCAGGTCAACAAAGGGTTGTGAAGTGTTTTAACTGCCAAGGGGGAGGTTACATGGCAAGACAATGCCTAAAGCCAAAGAGGAAAAGGGATGTTACATGGTTTAGGGATAAAGTTCTTCTGGTTGAAGCACAAGGATCTGGTAAAGTTCTGAATGAGGAGGAATTGGCATTTTTGGCAGACCCTAGAGTTGCAGAAGGTCCAGTTACACAGACGGTCATTACACACAATGCATCTTATCAAGCAGATGATTTGGATGCATATGATTCTAACTGTGACGATATCTCTACAGCCAAAGCAGTTCTTATGGCCAATTTGTCTAGTTACGGATCAGATGTTCTCTCCGAGGTACCACACTCTGAAAACACTCATAATGATATGCTAATTCAAAGTGTGCAAGAGATGCCGTATTCTGAACAAACCCATCTTGTAAATTATCTATAGAATGAGATAACCAGTGATAGCAATATCATTTCTTACTCTTAGTATCTGCTTGAAACACAAAACGCAGTTGTTCAGGATACAAATTCTTCTGCACAACAAGATGCCATGATTTTATCTGTGTTTGAACAATTGTTAAATCAAGTAACTAATTGTAACAAGGTCAATAAGGACAATCTAATTGCCAATGAATCCTTATATGCTGAGCTTGAAAGATACAAAGAACGGGTGAAATTTCTAGAAGAAAGAAAAAATATGGATTTAAGTACTAAAGAAAAGCTTATAATATATGATATAATTCTGGATAAAAATGCACAGTTTGCGGATTTTGAAAAGGAAATTAACTCTCTTAAACAAACTCTTTCTGAACAACTAAAGGAAAAGGAAACGTTAAAAACAACATTCAATGTTCTCAAAAACAAATCCAAGGAAAAGGAAGCTAAGAATATTGATAAAGAAATTGCTTTGGAAAAGAAAGTTACAGAACTGGACAATATTTTTTATAAAATGGGTCAATCCGTAAACTGTGCATATGCTCACGAAACCACAAGTTTTCTATGATAACAACCTTAAACAAGCTCTTGGTTTTCAAAATCCTTTCTATCTTAAGAAAGCTTAGCAGATTAGGCTAATGCTTTATGATGGTAGTGTTATTGCTAAGGAAACCAATGTGATTTCATTTGTGGATTCTGAAGAGACTTTGATGCTTAAAGAAGAGAGTTGATCCAAAAAGCTTTTAAAACAAAATAATCCAATGGTCTTAGAAAAGAAA
>BQNB010038211.1:0-48908 GCA_026074375.1 Tanacetum coccineum | reverse complement strand
TACGTTGCTCAATCTCTTTTGCTCTTTTTCTCCTCTGAAAATCAAATTTTATGGTTTAGATATCGAGAATATAATTTAGCAGACCTAAAACTCGTTTTTAAGTTTTCTATTTATAGGGTCTGGAATATGGTCGATACGGCGTATCAAAAGTCTTCGATACGGCGTATTAGGGGTTTCTTGGAGTAGGGACCACGTTTGATATCTTCCAGAATCTTCACATTCTATAACTTGAATACGGCGTATAGGATTCTCTGGATACGGCGTATTGATCTTGTTTCCTTCGTGGTCTTTAGTAAAGTGCAGGCACAGATACGCCATATCTTCCTTGATGGATACGGCGTATTGGATGTCAGAATCAGTTTTCTTCATATTTCTTCGTTTAAGCTCCAGAATGCGTGCCTTTTAGTTAACTTTCACCAAGTACTCCATAATTACTATAATTCAATGGGTTATTTTCATGGGATAAATGATGCTATGACGTTATTTGATTTCATCAGTGCTATGGTTTCGACTTCGTAAAAAAGGATAAAGTATGTACTTTGGGAATTGAGCTTTATACAACAAGACTGGGATGCTTCCTAAGTGAGACGATGTTGATGATATCATCCTTTCCTACAAATGATCCTAAATGAGAAAGAAGGTCTTTGAGTCAAGCTAGAGGTTGGTTGTGTTACTCAAAACTAGTGCATTAATTCTGATCAGTCTTAGGGTGTCTATTTAGGAGGGAGCTGAAGAAAAAGAGCCTACTAGTTGGGAGGGAGTAAAAACTCAACTAGATACTACACAAGAAGTTCAGAACATAATTCATATCAAAGCCGAAGTATTCAGATAAGGGAACTTCAAGGATGATGAATGAGAAGCATATTTTAGAAAACTTCGACATGACCAGAAGTATAAGAAAATGAAGCATTTTCAAGACATGCAGCTGATTCAGAAACTTCGAGATGACCAGAAGTGTATGAAGAAAGTTTTTAAAGACATGTTAGGAAGTTATGAGAAGAAATCCAATCAAGACAGAGATCATCGGTAGAGAAAACTTCTAAGTCATCCTCAGCAGTATGATTACACTGTGTTCGTTTACAAGCTGAAGAAATAAAGATGGAGTATTTAAGAAGATCAAGGTTGTTGAAGACAATCTCAAGGAATATTGGACTTCATTCTTATCATTTTGCTTTATTTTGTATGTAGGAAACATATTAACCAATTCACGTGTGACACCATCTTGGAGGGAGATTGTTAGCCGTGCTATTTTGTAAAGTTGGCGTCTTACACATGAATTGGACTAGTTATAGATCAACTGCTATACGCAGGGACTACTATTGTACAAATGTGATAGATAGCATTGTCATAGGCTATAACTACCCCTTATGACTCTCCATGAGAGGTGTGGATGTTCATTATATCTCTTCTAATCTAATATTACATTTATTCTTGCACCCTCTCTACTTTCTCTCACTAGAAACTATGGCTTATTTCTTATGGTTTGATCATCCCCGTCCACCCGAAAGGTGTTTATTAAGCTTAACACAAAGCCACTATTAACCAAGTCTTACATATTAGAAATATAATATGTAAAGTCCAACAATTTTAATAAATTCATGCGTATATAAAATAATACGCAAAGTCTCAATTTAGTAAAGTCATGCGTATAAAAATAATACACAAGTCTCAATTTAGTAAAGTCATGCGTATATCAAAATAATATACAAAGTCATAATATGGCAACTGACAGATTTAAAAATCAAGTCATAGTATGCAATATTCCCCAAAATAATGAGCAGTTGCGAATACTCAAAAGCATTTATCAAGTTCAAAAATAGTCCAATATAGTTAAAATGTCCAAAAATGCTCAAAATGTCCAAATAACCTAAAAAGTCCATATAGACCAAATAGTCCAAAATGTTAATAAAGTCTAAATATTCCAAAATAGTTCATAAAGTAATAATGATCATGCATTCTACCCCAAAAACATATAAAACATTTAAAAGAGAGGAGGTCGTGAACTCACCAACTATTTTCATAGTTGACCCGTTTTCTCATGCATTTTAGGTGGTCGTCAATAAGTTATATTTTGAAGGCATGCATCATGAAGTCTTACCATGTCGTCTCTTTCAAACTTTGAAAAAGACGAAGCTTTTTGTGAACTTAAAAACTTATGTTTTAAAGCAGATGTTCGGCTAGGACAAATATTGTAATAATGTACTATTTTTGTTTAATTAATGTATGGTGTTGTACTATTACTATGTGCTTGTGCCTTGTGTTGTCACACTCCATGTTTCAGCTTTAGCGGGGTGTAACATAGTGATCCTAGAGAAAAAGTCAAATCACGGATTCTTAAGGGTGGATTCCGAGGGCGGAATACCGTTAGGAGTAGCTCTTCTTAGTAAGCGCCGATCTTAGTGCATATCCGTGGAGCAAAGTTGTAATATTGTTTATAGTCTACCATAAGGATTATACTAGAGTAATATTATAGGTGTCGTGGATTCACAACTGGACGTACGAATGGTATAAACCCCCATCCTGAACTAGTATATATCATGGTCTCTCTCTCTCTCTATCTCCATGTTAGCCTTAAAATATGTCGACTTATATGGAATTACATTAGTTTAATATTAGCCGGATACGCGAGGACTAGAAACGACAATAGGTTATAGTTAGTAGTATCCAGTGCTATATATTCTCCTCTTTACTTCTAAGGAGGGGTGAGGATAATCATTTGTACATCTCATAGTGTGTGTTTTCTCCTCCTTCTTTCTAGAAAACACATACTTTTCCCTTTCTCTCTTTACATCTTAATAATATGGCTAAGTTTTACTTTTACCCCCGACCTCCAGATCATTGTTTTGTTAGTGAATATTACATGTTAACAAGTGGTATCAGATCTTGTTAACATGTAATATTCACTAACAAATGTTACCATGTAATGTTTACTAACAAAACAACGATCTGGAGGTTGTGGGGATAAGAGTAAAACTTAGCCATATTATTAAGATGTAGAGAGAGAAAGGGAAGAGTGTGTGTTTTCTAGAGAGAAGGAGGAGAAAACACACACTATGAGATGTACAAATGATTATCCTCACCCTTCCTTGGAAGTAAGGAGGGGAATATATAGCACTGGATACTATTAAATATCACCTATTGTCGTTTCTAGTCCTCGCGTATCCGGCTAATATTAAACTAATGTAATTCCGTATAAGTCGTCATATTTTAAGGCTAACAATCTTCTCCCAATATGTGGACATACATAATTACTTACAATGTTCCTAACAAGTACAACTACAACAAAAATAAAGTCTCCCAAAGCGCTTCCAATGCTGACGATGTCTTTTGAGTTCTTCTAGTCTTGAAACTTGTACTCCAGCTTGGATCTTCATTGTCTTTACTTGTTCAGGAACCATTATAGTATGCATGAGTTGGATTAACTTCCCTCTAATCCATGCAGCATGTCTTCAAAAGCTTTCTTCATAGACTCCTTTTTGACGAAGTTTATGAATCAGCTTCCCCCTAAACCAACATCTGTATCTTAAGCGATTATGAAACTTTGATGTAGCTTGAACAATCTTCTACCTTTATCATTAACGTGCACAACAGAATATTTGTAGAAGAAGAAGCCAACCATACCAAATAATACTGCTTCTATACTGTATCATGGCATTTGTCTATGTGAATATCCGTTCAGGGGAACATGCGAGAATCAACAACAATTCTTCTCACGTATATAAAATACTTTACATAAACCATACTAAGTAAAGTAGTATACACTACTTCCCCCTGGAAGTTAACCTGGTAACATCAAAGTACACACTCCATCTACTTATTGTCTTCATTATCCAGTAGATTATTACATCACTCTTTTCTTTGAGACTTGAAGTTTTATAAACTTTCGAAGAAGTCAAGGAGACCGTATTCACTCCCTCTACGATTCTACAAAAGGAATGATGTTTGGGATTAAATATGCACCTTTTGCATTAAATGTGAAACACATTCAAGAGCATATTTACTCCTCGAATTAAACAATAGAACCACTTAGGATTTAGCTTCGGTGTTAGTTAAAAAGTTTGTACTTAAACACTATACTTTGGTTTGAGTTTAAGTTAGAGAGGAGACCACCAAATTATCATTCAACTACTTTTCTATTCCGCAAGCAAAGTATGTCATAGATTTTTTATTCATTCTAATAAGAATTTATACGTTGAAAAGTACTACCTTGTGTTGTTTTAAACTTGTCCTTATATTTTCTAAATTAGTTTGTTTAAAATAATACACTTTGTTATCATGGAATGTGATTAGTTTAACTCAATAAACCTGTTATCATATTCAAGGGGATCAACATGCCTGCGCCATACACAAACCTCCTTTCACTTCAACATTAATGGTGTTGGTCCCCTTGAATGTGATATTAGCTTATTAGGTTAAGTTAATCACATTCCATGGCAACAACAAGTTTAGTTTTATCTCATAATATAACAATATAAGAACAAGATAAAACTACAACATCAAATTACTTTTCAACTATAAATTCTTATTAGAATGAATCAAAAGAATCTATGACATGATTTACTTGTAGAATAGTAAATCAATTGAATGATAGTTTGTGGTAATCTCCTCTCTAACTTAAACACGAACCAAAGTTGTGTTTAAGTACAAACTCTATCCTACACTAAAACTAAAAGAATCAGTGGCACTATAGTTTGATTCGATGAGTAAATTCTCTTGAATGTGTTTCACATTTATTGCAAGAGATAACATTTACTCCTTTGCAACTTTCTATTTATAGGTAAAGAATTAGGGTTTACAAGAGGTTCCCCATTACACGTGAAACATTAAATGGGTGGTTAAGATACCATTTAATGCTATCATACTAAGTAATAGGAAAGTCTCCTTTTAGGGAACAGTTAGGTACACTATCTAATACTTCCTTTGCCCAGCCTTGTAACATTCTAAAGCAAAACTCCTGGTTCAACTTCATAAGAGGTGATCGGACACTATTCACGTGAAAGTGTCTTCCACGCTGAAGTGAAACTCTTTCAATTTGGATCTTGTTCTTCAATCGATGAACACCATTGAGGGGGGGTGGATGTTGAGGGAAGGACTTCTTGGTCTTAAAGACTTTGAAGGAGTTATGTGCTGAACTATATTTAGTAAGACTATCTTAACTTAGGTTATTTTATCTTCTTATTTATTGAGAGACTGAAGGGCACTGAACTGACCCAACAAATGGCAACCTGAAATCATAAAACTTATATATAAGAATACAATCGTGATGAGGTTCAGGAGACTTTCAAAAAAAGATTGGAACCTAAAAGATACAAGAACATATATAAGAACAAACTTCCATTTCGCCACAAAAAAATAAAATACACCCTATAGCACTTATGATTATTCATCAGCTTTATCATCACATAACAAAAATTGTATTTGCCTATTTACCTCAACTACACACGTTATGACGGCTTATATAAAAAATATTATAACCATATCAAGCGCTATAAACACTATAACATCATGTAACAAACGCTGATTTCATATGCCTTGTATAAATTGACCACCCAACTGCTGATTCCAAAAGCGCCACAACACGTGTCCTATTTAATGTGCCAAACAAAACACATATTATGCCAAACGAAACACATACCACACCACTAACAAAATCGGCACCTACGACTTAAGTCAAGTTAAATCATGTCATAGGTTCTTCCATTTCGCTTGGCGAAAGAACATTTATCAAATTAGCACCAATGATCACAAATTATACACATGTCACACGAAAAAATCTAAAACGCACCACACTACACAGAGACAAAAGACGCCCTTCCATTTGGCCATGCTATAACAAGATGTTAAGAGATACCTTAAACAATGACACATGTAAAAAAATTCACTTTGTCCGCGAAAATAGAAATCGCTGAGGCGACTCAATTTCTCAGCAAACCATTCCTCCATTTTGCACAATAAAATAATACACATCACCAATACAAAGCAATGTGACGGCGAAACAAAATATAATTACACCGCTCATAATCACACAGCTAATCTCACACCAAAACATCCTACCATTTTTTCACAGACCAAAAAAAGAAAAACTTAAAACATCATCACATCCAAACAAAACACACCTTTAAGAAATTACAAAATCATTAAACATAAGCTTAAACATAACATGCCCAAAAATCAAACAAAAGACATGCAACAACAAACGCAAAACATGTCTAACACTCACTTATGATCACACATATAATCTAAATATCATATCTCTCCCTGCCTATTTGCACTACAGAAAATAAAAACATCATACAGCTTAATAATACACACCTTTCAAGCAATTTTAAATTCTTCATACATGAGATTAAACAAACTCAAAATTTTAAATTAAAAAGATCAACCTATACTAGTTATTTAACAATCACATCTTCGAACCATTTACCACACTCAACAACAACTTAAAAAATAAAAATACAACCCCCCTAAAAAAAATATAAAACACGATTAACAATATCCCATAAAGTAAAAATTGAAAGCAAAAATACTATGGCTAACTATACATGATGCCAAATCCAAGCCTTACAATTTTCTTGAAACATCAAAAACTTAAAACGATCACCACAACATTGTAGCAAGCCATATAAATTTACAAATTTTTATCACGTGTTAGATCCTGTCACACACCATAAATCAAAAGCAAATCACAAAACACAAACACAAAACCACATATCATAGTTCCAAAAAATTAAACATACCAATCCATTAACGAATCTGTAGGAGAGCTTCTTGAAGTACCACATTTTTTCCGGCAAAATGATCAACACTGCTGATCACAAAAAAGCTAAAATATAAGTAACAATGCTTGTGTGTGTGTTTTAGTAGTGAGGAATAGAAACCCAAGGTATGAAATAGTCAATGCATGCCTATAGAAATACCAGACCCAAGATAATGGAAAACAAGTGTACACCATGCAATGAACTCTAGATGACACATAATTTAAACCCACTAAGAAGCCACCTAACCCATTATTTTAATCCACAGCTCCAATCGGCCCGGCTCGGCTTGGCTAGTGAATAACGTCGGATCAAGCCGCGACTCCTCAGTGCTTCCAAGCCGATCCTCTCCCTCAAGCCGATCGCTGGCTCGACGGCTTCACGATAGTGTTGGCTCACTTACAACTTTGATAAATGTTATATAGTATAATGTCTATATTTATTGCAAATGATAAGACCAAGAACGTTGAATGCGGCGAAGATGCGACGGTCAATATTCGGTTAAAGGGATCAATGGTGTAAAATAAATAATGGTAGATGAAAAGTGAGTTTCAATGCCTATTACTTCTGACAATACTTAGATACATTTAGAGATATCGAAGAAAAAAACCAAAAGCAAAAAATGTCTTATAAATTTTGGGAAGAAACTCTTGCTAAAGGGCCGATATTGAAAATGTTAACGAGTGTTGGGTTCTCGATAAAATATTTATTCGCCGTGTATAACTTAAGAATTTTATCTAAGTCCATATTGCTACCTGGGGAATTTGAGCTACATGATCGTTTTATAGATCACCAATCGTGTTAATACCGGGCACGTTTCTATTTGTATAATGTATTCCATTGATTATGGTTCGTAAAATATATTTCATCAGTAGCCAAGGCAAATTGATATCATTTCTTCATGACGATCTTTTTTTAAATATCATTAAAAGCACATAACTTCAGTTATGGTTAAATTGTTAAATATTTTAAAGATAATTATATCTTTGATTTCTCCTCTATTTTACAATAGGTAAATGCTAGTAGTAATACCTAGTACTTTCCAAATTGTGCCGTAAATGTCATACAACTTGCTTTTTTATTAACAATACCACCAACTTACATTCAAATTTTGTTTCAACTTGAACAAAACGTTTGTACCGTTAGTTATTATGTGGCAACGTTAGTCCATTTAGCTAACGATCGTTTGAGAAAGTTGCAAAAATCGTCCCTGTTGTTTTCATATATTATTTTTTCAAAATTTTTTTCTTTCGAATTCAAAATTTTTTATCGAAACTTATTTTTTTTCGAAATTTTTTTATGTTTCGAATTTTTTTCGAAAATTTGTACGCACATTTTTTCGAAAAATTTTATACATATTTTTATAAAAAAAAATTCGAAATTTTTTTTATACACATAAAACTTTTTCGAAAATTTTTATAATTTTTTTATACACATTTTTATTAAAAATATTTGTAAAAAAAAGTTATAATTTTTTTATACACTTTATTATAAAAAAAATTTATAATTTTTTTTATACACATTCGAAAAAAAATTTATACACATAAATAAAATTCGAAAATTTTTATAATTTTTTTATACACATTTTTATAAAAAAAATTTGTAAAAAAAAAATTTCAAAATTTTTTATACACATTCCATACTCAAAAAAAAAAAAATTCGTAATTTTTTTTATACACATTTTTATAAAAAAAAATTTATACACATTCGAAAAAAAAATTATACACATAAAAAAAATTCGAAAATTTTTATAATTTTTTTTATACACATTTTTATAAAAAATATCTGTAAAAAAATTTCAAAATTTTTTATACACATTCCATACTCAAAAAAAATTTCGAAAAAATGTTCGAAATTTATATATATATATGAAAATCACAGGGACTAACGATGATGAACTTAAGGACTAACGATGCAAGCGATCGTTAGCTAAATGGACTAACGTTGACACATAATAACTAACGGTACAAACGTTTTGTTCATGATGAAACAAAATTTGAATGTAAGTTTGTGGTATTGTTAATAAAAAAGTAAGTTGTTCATTTCGACAAATTTTGACAAGTACGTTGGTATTCTACAACATTTACCCTTTTAAATAACCAGATATACTTTTTTTTTCTTCAATGTCCATTTATACTTTTCAAGGATTTTAATTTTCTACTATCAACAGCTATAAAGGAATAAACACAATTTAAAGCACCCAACCTTTAAAAAAAGAGGTGTTCTACATCCACAAAATGTTTACAAAATTTTTTCTCACAAAATGATTTGTCATGCATCTATTGGGAGTTATGAATGTAAAAGGTAAAAAGAGAATTGATTAAGATTAATTTAATTGGTGACAAGTCATTTTGTGGAACTTTGTTTGTAAAAAATTTGTGGATGTAGTATTTTCCTTAAAAAAATACTAAACAATACACATCGTAAAAAACGCTCCGCCGCAACGTGCGACGACCCGATTCCTCCTCAGTTTGCATTCCACTCTATTATAGCACAACCGATTTTATGTGGAAAAGGGTTTATGAAGGGCTTTAATAATAATAGTCAAAATAAAACCCCTTTCTTGTTCCTCAAGCTCCACAGCTCTCCAATGTCAATTTCACACTAAACCCAACAATTTCATTTTCCCCCACTACGACGATATTCAATATTACCCATTTTCATTTTTTAACAATCCCAAAAAAAACCCCAATGTTGAAGGCAATAAGGTCTTCTTCATTATGCTTACACCAAGCTCACAGATTAAGCACACCGTATCGCAGCGTTGTACCGGATAAAAACCCTAAGCTGCTACAAAGATTGTTCTTTTGTTCGGATTCTAGTGATGGTGGGTCCGGGTCCGGGTCAGGGTCAGGATCTGAAAGTGTGTCTGCTGTTGTTGAAGAAACCGAAAATGAATCGAAATCCGCTATTGTTCCTACTGCTATTAAAAAACCAGATGATTATCTCACTGTTAGTTCATCCATTTTTATTATTATCTTTTCTTTTTATTTGTTATTTACAGTTTCTATAAGAAGTGACCTTTTTTATGATGTTTGCAGGTATTAGCATTGCCGTTGCCGCATAGACCATTGTTTCCGGGGTTTTATATGCCAATTTATGTTAAGGTAACAGTGACATTTTCATAACGACAATTGAATTTTGTTATTGTTTTATGAAATATTGTTGTGTAAAGACTTTGTTTTGTTTGCCGTATAGTGTTGATAATTCTACTTCTGAGTGTAAATTGGGATAATGGTTAATTGTTTTTTGTTGTTGTGCAAATGCTTAATTTATACTTGTTGTAATATGTTTTTTTTAATACGGTAAGCATGGGTTAGGTGAAAGAAAGCTGAAGCCTTTTAGGAGTACTAGCACGGTACCCGCGCGATGCGGCGGCGGGTACCCTGTGATTAACCCGAGAAATAAAATGATCCCGATCAGGTTCACACATTTTTATTGGTTTTGGCCGGTTCTATTCGGTTCGCTTTCGGACGGCTTTTATTTGCTAGCCGAACCGGTGACCACTCATGTTCCCGGTTGAACCCGTTGGTCCGATCCGGTTTTTAAACTATATGTATCAACAGTATGAAGCTTTGTGTGTTTTATTAGTTTGTACAGTGTGTATAATGACATGTACTTTTTATTTTAGGGGGTGTTTTAAAAATAATAATTAATTAGTGTGTTTAATGGATCAAAAGGTGTTTTAATAACAATATTAAATGTTTTGACCAATCAATAAGTGTGTGTTTATGCATTGGTTAATTGTACATATTGCATGAATATTTGAATTTTTAAATAATTTGGGTGTTTTAATAAGAGTGTTAATTGTGTATTAAAAAGTTGTACACTATGTTTCTTTGTTTGTATCTTATTTGCAATTAAGGAGTGTATTTAATCTATTTTGTTTATTTGTTGTGTGCATTAAAGCTTGTACACTATGCATGAAAACTTGGATTACTTAAAAAATTAATGATGAGAGAGATTCCAATTTGTTTTATAATATAGTAAGAAACACAACCTGTATGGTTCTATTAGTTCAAGACTATAATGCCTTCGGAGCAATAGTATCATTTTATCGTTTATTCATGTGTGAATGCTTAATTTTGCTTGACATTGTATCTTTTTTCATTCGGGAAGGAGTTTTCAGTTTGTTGAATGAAAGAAAGGTGAAGTGTTTTTCAAGTGTTTATAAGTTGTAGGTTTAACTTAGTTAATGACTATAATGCCTTAGGAGTGATATCATTTATCCAGGGAACATTTTTCCTTTTTTTTGGGTAACCATCGTTTCCGACCTTTTGGCCGACTAATCCACTCCGCCCTCCCTTTTCAGGAGGTTGGCGTGGCTACTTGAGGGTTTTTTGCACCTAGCAGGAATTGAACTTGAGACCTCACACATCTTAGAGTGATAGTCGCAAGTCCTTTTGCGACTAGGCCGACTAACATTTTTCATTTGTTATGTGTACGTAAGTTAAAGCCATTTTGGAGTAATCACTAGTTGCATGGTTATTTTAGTTCAAGACTATAATGGCTAGGAGCTATACAATCATTGTTTTAGCCAACAACCATTTTTTCCCTCATTTTGTGTAAGAAAGCTAAAGCCTTTTTGGAGTGTTCATTAGTTGTAATTTATCGTAGTTCTAGGTTATAATCTTTAGGAACGAGGTGATCTTTTTTCGTTTGCTGAAAAGCATTTTTTCTTCAATTTTGTAAAAGAAAGAGCTCGTTTTTGAGTATTTACTGTCTAATTGCACATTAGTCTTAGTTCAAGACCATTATGCCCTTTTAACGATGTGGTCCTTTTTTTTATTGTCTTGATATCAAAGCATGTTTCTTTATGACTGGATCAGATTTAGTTCCATGAGATGCTGATACTAGTTGTACCTTTATAGGTTTATTGTTGTGTAGATACTTTCTTGTGCTTTTTTTGTCCGAGAACTATATTTCTTGTGCTGTACAAACGAAAGCTAAAGCCTTTTTGGAGTATTCACTAACTGTCGTTTATCTTATTTCAAGACTATAATGCCTTATGATCATCAATTATATTTTGTTTTGATATTAATGCATGTTTTTTTATGAGGTTATCAGATTGTAGTTCTATGAGATGCTGATACTAGTTGTACCTTTTACTTAGTTCAAGACTATAATGCTCTTATTATTTATATTTTGAGCTTGAGTTCTGCTAAATTATCCGAGAACCATTTTCCGTTCCTTTTACACAGAAAGCTAAATCCTGTTTGGAGTATATACTAGTTGTACGTTTATAGTTCAACATTATATTGCGTTAGAAGCGATACCATCTTTTTTATCCCCTGTAAAGTTCCATGAATAGATGCTGATGCTAATTGGCTCTAATTAGTTTTTGTTTACATCTAAATTTCTGCTAATGTGATTGTATGGATTTTTTTTGTCCATTTGTTTAGTAGAAACTTCTAATTTTTACTGTGCTTTTATGACTTATATGTATACTATTTCAGGATCCTAAACTACTAGCAGCATTGGTAGAAAGTCGGAAACGACAGGCTCCTTATGCTGGTGCATTTCTTGTAAAAGATGATCCTGAGGCCACAGGTTCGGATGCAGAGAAAAACATATATGATCTCAAGGGTAAGGAGTTGCTCAATCGTCTTCATGAAGTTGGTACATTGGCTCAGGTACTTGTGTTGCAGTTGTCGACTTGTTAAATAATTGTCGTGATGTTATTAAGCTTGTGTCTAATATCTTGCACTAATGATCAATTTTTTGATTTCTTATTAAGTAGATTACAAGTATTACAGGAGACCAAGTTGTTCTTATTGGTCATAGGCGGCTTCGGATAACAGAGATGGTGAGTGGAAGCTCTCTTACTATATGTCTCTCACTGGAAAGTAGATGTCGTATGATGGGCAGGTTGGGTAACGGGTCATGACGTTCCAGGTGGGGATGGGCGGATGCACAAACACTTATTTGTCAGTTATTAATTTATCTGTTTTGAATCGTTTGACATAATACACAACCCAAATTGACCCATCCGTAAGTCAATGGGTCGAAATTAACACCTCTAGTTAAATGCATCAAGTTACTCCATGTCTACTTCACCTCATTTTGATGATTGTTATTTTTGGACTGAAATCATTGCATTTTACACAGGTCAGTGAAGAACCTCTTACAGTTCAAGTGGATCATCTCAAGGTATCATTTACTCGTATCCTAAAATATTTGGAAATGCATCAAATAAACGATGATGGAATCTATTTTTATTGGTATGTAGCTTTTCAATAGTATGATGCAACTCTGGTTATAAATGTATTTTTGTTGGTATTTTAGGATTCACCTTACAACAAAGATGATGATGTGATAAAGGCAACATCATTTGAGGTCATAACAACTCTTAAAGATGTTCTGAAGACAAGCTCTCTTTGGAGGGATCATGTTCAAACATACAATCAGGTATAGTGTTTTTTATTCACGCTAGTTACTGATATACCTCGACAGTAGCTGCTTTTGCTACGCAACAATCTTGTTCGAGTATTTTTGGGCTATGGATCTAGATTGTATTCTGTCCAAAAAACCAAAACAAAAGTGCTATATAATATAGAAAATAGATATAGAAAATAGATTTATGATGTTTCCCATGCACACAAAAAATTAAGAAAGCTAGGCTAAACATAATTGAAAGAAGAAAACTTACGAGCATTGGATGCTCTCTCTAGATATTACTAACCGTTGTGTAGAAGCACACATATTGGGTGTAGATTTTTTCCCTTCACATGATCTGTGCTGGTTTCAGAACTTGTTTGTAGAGTCTGACAATGTTCCATTAGTTGTGGAAGATTTGTTCATTGTTCTTTGTCCATGATTTTGTTATTATTTGGATTACTAATAAAACATAGATAGATGGTTTCTTTAGAATGGTAGGTTATATCAATGCGGTTAATCTATAGGCCAGACAAGCTTTTCCAGTTAGTAATATATATTTAAAGAAGACCGACAGAAGGCAAGGCCCTAAAATTTTGATCAAAATAAAAGAGTTTATGGGTATTGGATGGTAACTATACGAGTCTGTGACCTTTGAGTAACAAACAAATATTGAGTACTTGGGGTGTGGACTTGCTCTCATGATTGCTACAGGCACAAATATGATCTAGTGACAACTGCATGTTTAAGCTAATCACCTTGCGAGCCTCTTATAACTCTTTCAGATCATAGCCCTGAAAAACTGGTTTAGTGGAAAAGCAATAATGTTATTATATTTCAATAGTGGTTTGGGACCTTTATTTCCTGATTGCTTATTACTTAATGGTAAATGATCTTCACTCTTCAGTAGTCCAACCAGTAAAAAGGTGGCAATACTATGTGGTTTATTTTGACTTCGTGTATGAAGTAGTCTAGCATTGATGTATTAACACACATCAGTCTATTGTCAACCTACTTTATAAATGAATTCAACAACAAAAACACATTAACTTAGAGCCTTATTGTTTTACCGTTTTTGCTCATTTACGATTGCTTTTAGTTACTTTAACTGTGAAAGGTTGGAGATGAGGTCTGTTGTTTCAGTTGGACAGCTATGATCAGAGAATTTATTCCATAATAATGGAATCAAGAACAATGACTGTTATATTTGTAATTTGCATCTGCGTATGTTAGAATGTCAGATAGTGTTTAGCTGGAAGACTGTTATCTATGCATATGCTTTATTGAAAACCTTGCTTTTTGGGAATAATCAGTAATAATCTTATTCCCGAATGGCTGTACCAATTTTTTTTTTTATTTCTTATTTATTCTTTTGTTTTCTGCAGCATATTGGTGATTTTAATTATCCAAGATTAGCAGACTTTGGTGCTGCAATATCTGGTTCAAACAAACTACAATGCCAGCAAGTGCTGGAAGAGCTAGATGTAAGTAACGTATTGTATTCATAAAGTTTCCATGCTCTTAGTCATTCTGAATTATCATTTATTTATCATATATATGTAAAGAAAGTTATATGGACCATGCTTGCACCAATATTAACACGATTCTTAGTTTAAATATTGTCCTCACACATGTTTATTATTTTCAATCTAGGTATACAAACGGCTGAGACTCAGTCTTGAGTTATTAAAGAAAGAAATGGAGATACATAGGATTCAGGTCAGTCTTGGCGTCCTTGTAGCATCTTCTTTTAAATTTCTCAATAATCTTTAGTTCGTGATGGTATTTGTTCTTGGTTTGCATGTAGGAAACCATAGCAAAAGCTATTGAAGAGAAAATAAGCACTGAACAGCGCCGTTACTTGTTGAATGAGCAGTATAAAGCTATAAAAAAGGTGGCTTCAATAACCAATATTTTATTTGTTATTGCTCTCTTTTGCTGTAATTCAAAGGTTTTCTCACTATGATTCCTTCGGAATCTGATATGATGTGTGTTATCTTGCTATAGGAATTAGGACTTGAGACTGATGACAAAACAGCACTCTCAGGTAACATTTCTGTTTTTGTTTGTATAATACAATAACTTCATCAGCTGATGGAGTTTTTCTATGTGATGTCGTTTTGATTATATGGTCTTGACAATCATTTCGTTTTTTTTTGCTGCAGATAAGTTTAGAGATAGAATTGACCCAAACAAGGAGAAAATACCGGCTCATGTTCTGCAAGTTATCGAAGAAGAAATGAAGAAACTGCAACTTTTGGAAGCGAGTTCAAGTGAATTCAATGTGACACGGAACTATCTTGATTGGTTAACTGCCTTACCCTGGGGTAATTATAGGTGTGTAGCTATCTTCTGAATTTGATCAACTGAGTTATGTACTGTTATAGTACGAGGTATTTCCTATCAGTATTCTCTGAAGCTTTGGAAGCATAATTTGAGAAATGCATGCATTTAGAAGACGTTAAGTGCTCTTGCATATACTACATGATTAAATTTATCAGAACAGCCATTTTGATTATTGTAGTGAAATGCAAATATAAGAATGACAAGGTATTACACCATGCCACATTTTGTATTTGGGTATATAGTCCATGCTTTTCATTTTTTATGTAGTGCAATGGTTGCATATAAATGCTTATGGGTAGTGCAAGTAGGAATGGTTGTGATTCTAATGTTAAGCATCTTTGACTAACTGCAGTGATGAGAACTTTGATGTTCTACGGGCTCAACAAATTCTTGATGAGGATCATTATGGTTTGTCTGATGTTAAAGAAAGGATACTCGAATTTATTGCAGTGGGTAAACTCAGAGGAACATCACAAGGTTAGTTTATTATCATCTATCTTTGAAATATGGCATCAAATTGCTTTTTAGGGAGACACTATGTCAAAATAGCATTATCCTGATAGGACTTAATTATCTTTAGTTATCTTACTTTTTTGTTTATAATCTTTAATTCATGAAATAAAAGAGGTTTGATACAAGACATATTGTCGTTGCAGGAAAAATCATCTGTCTTTCTGGTCCTCCTGGAGTTGGTAAAACTAGCATTGGCCGTTCAATTGCTCGTGCTTTGAATAGAAAATTTTATAGGTTTTCTGTTGGTGGATTATCTGATGTTGCCGAAATCAAGGTCAATAAAGAGCATTAACCATTTTTTTGTATAGTTGACTATAAGCATTAGAGGTGACAAGATCGGCAGGTTGTGCTGGTTGGGTACCGGGCTAAAAAACAGATTCTTGTTGAAACGGGTCATTTATTAGTAAGGGTTGCAACAGGCTGTGCTGGGTTGGGTTTACCTATGAACACTTTCTTGTCTATTATACTAATGTTATTACAAATAGTAAACCTGTTAACTAAAATTACAAAAGCAATAGTGCTACAATTTTAATCAGTATGTAAATGAATCAATTTAGGTGGTTGTTTTTGTATGCATGTAAACAAGGGGTGGGGCTATTTATAATGCAGTTAACTCATTCTTATACTAGTTTTTTTTTTTATTTGAGTCGTTTGAGATAAAGCACAACCCAGTGTGACCCGTTTATAAGCAATTGGGTCTGAATTGCCACCACTATCTGCAGTAATATCTTTGTATTAACATATGATCATTATATCAGGGACATCGTCGAACCTATATAGGAGCAATGCCTGGGAAAATGGTGCAATGTCTAAAAAGTGTGGGAACAGCAAACCCTCTTGTCCTAATTGATGAAATCGACAAGGTATAAATTAGAATTTTGAAGGTTATGGCGAGTCATGAGTTAAAAAACATTATGATATCTATATAAACATCACTTGCGAACATTTTATTGTTCTATATTGTTAACTAATCTTTTGTTATCTTGGTTGCAGTTGGGAAGGGGACATGCAGGTGATCCTGCAAGTGCTATGTTGGAGCTGCTTGATCCAGAGCAAAATGCTAATTTTTTGGATCACTACCTCGATGTTCCAATTGACTTGTCGAAGGTCAGTAAACATGTGGTTCTTTTTTGCCTTTTCTCTTTTCAAATTAATAAGGAAATGAAACTAGTTCTGCTAGAAAAAGCATACAGTTGAGGTTTAACTATAGCAAGCAATGGCTTTCGTGTATCCTTTCTATGTGGAATTACAAGTAAGTACAATGCTTTTAAAGAAAAAGATAGCGACACAATTTGTTCCCTACAATACTCTTTACTTTTGTACCATCAAGTCAAATTGAAGCAACTGCCTACCAGTGTTAAAGGTTCAACAATGATTTTATCTGTTTTATGTATCTAATTCATTTTGTGCATATAAGTTTGTCTTTATTATTAAGAGAATAGAAATCCGGTCCTATATTTTTTAGTTACCTTATGTTCATTGAGCACATTTAGGTTTCAAGATGCCAAAATCATTTGTTTAGTATGCAAAAGGATTTGCTTATGTTGCACTATCTGCATGGTGGTCTTTACGAAGAAACTTTATTGTATCCTTTACTGTGCAAAAACTTTGCGTACTTGAGTACTCTAATATGCTAAATATGTGAAATTTTACGTGCAGGTTTTGTTTGTATGTACAGCAAATATAATAGAAACGATACCCGGTCCTCTATTGGACAGAATGGAGATAATCCCTATTGCTGGTTATATTACTGATGAGAAAATGCATATTGCTAGAGATTATCTAGAGAAGAGCACCCGTGATGCATGTGGTGTCAAGACTGAACAGGTCTGTCTCGATCTCTCTCCCTCTCTCATTCACTTAATAGAAAGATGATATTTAATTTGGCGTATAAATTTCAGATAAAAAGTCATTCCTGTTTATTCTTTTTCAATTGTTATGCAGCATTCTGGTTTGTTGCAAACTAAAAGCAGAAATGTGTTCTTAAAATACAAAAGAAAATGATTCTATCTTGTTTTTGTTGCTAAACAAAAATTTATTCTTTACTTCAAAGGTTTCTGGTTATATATAATTTCTAAAGCTAAACATATTGAGCGATGAAAAAACACTATTTTTACAGTATTTATTTTGTTAGAACAGTTTGAATCCTCAATTTGTATCGTAAGAGTGAGTAATATTATTCTTGGATTTCTCCTTAGAGAAACACTGGTTTAACTAAAGAATTATTGATTTATGTTGTCATCTTGAAAGGATCAACAATGTTCTTTTTTAGGTGGCTCAACATGCCAAATGTAACTAAAGTTGTGTTCTTTAGCATGTTGCAAAATAACAAAGTAGTAATATCTACTAAAATTTGATCTTATAATGCATAATAATGAACTAGTTCGTATGTATTCCAGGTTAAAGTGACAGATGCAGCTCTTCTTTCTTTGATAGAAAATTACTGCCGAGAAGCAGGGGTCCGAAATCTTCAAAAACAAATTGAGAAAATTTACCGCAAGGTAAATATACTGACTTCATTTATGATAATTTTAATATTCACCATTGTGGCAGACTCGGAAATAATGTAGTTGGGTCGCTGAACATATATGCCACCTTAATACCCCAACTTTGGTATTTATGGGCTTTGTTGCAACTTCCTTGTAGATTGCTTTGCATTTAGTCCGTCAAGGAGCACAAAATGAACCTTCAGTGTTAGTGAGTGAGTCGACTGAGGATTCAGGTGAGTCAAAGGAGAGTAATGACGAACCTAATTCTGACACTACAGAAGAAGCTGAAATTGTCGAGACTACTGTTTCAGCTACTCATACCCAGAATCCTGATGATCAGGCATCTGATTCAAAGGTAAAACATCTAATGGAATTGCATTTCAGTTAGAAATCGCCAACACAAACATTATTTTCAGTTCTTTCTAAAGGCAATTATTTACATTTCTAGTTCAGTTAGCTAACGGTACATTTCAAAATGCTAGGATAATGAAGCAACTAATGTGACAATCGATAAAGTCTTTGTTGATGAGAAAAACCTTGCAGACTATGTTGGAAAGCCAGTTTTTCATGCTGAACGCATGTATGACCAGACACCACGTGGAGTTGTGATGGGTCTTGCATGGACTGCAATGGGTGGGTCCACTTTATATATAGAAACCACACAGGTTGAGCAAGGTGAAGGGAAAGGTGCACTTCATCTAACTGGGCAGCTTGGTGACGTGATGAAGGAAAGTGCCCAGATTGCTCATACTGTCGCTCGGGCAATATTAGCTGATAAAGACCATGAGAACCTATTTTTTGCGAATTCCAAGGTTCATTTACATGTTCCTGCTGGTGCTACGCCCAAGGATGGACCTAGTGCCGGTTGCACCATGATTACTTCCTTGCTGTCACTTGCAATGAACAAGCATGTCAAGAAGGACCTAGCCATGACTGGGGAAATAACCCTTACCGGGAGGGTCCTTCCAATTGGTGGGGTATGTTTTCTAAACCTGCTCATAACATTTAGTTTTGATAGTAAATTTCTCCTTTTGGTCAATTAAAGTTTCAACTTGCAACATTTGATTTGACATATGTTCAGATATCCAGATATCCTTCTTTAACTTTTGAACCGTAATCTTCTGTCTATTTTTCTTTCTTTTCTGATGATGACAATCAGAGGTGGCAAAATGGGCAGGTTGGGTAACTTGTCAAAAAGAGTAGTTTTTGTGTGAGTTGAAAAACGTTCAGCGAAGGTGGGGAGGTGTGGCAATTCAGGCAGGGTTCGGGTTGGGGGGTCAGAACAATCCAACCCGACTGCTTTAAGTATTTCGGGTCAGACGTGTCAACTCTAACTCATTTACGCATAACCTGAAATACGGCCATATAAGCCAATTTATTAGAATGGGTAGGCGGTTTAAATGGGTTAACTGGTTTGTCGTGCTGACCTGTTTAACCCAAATAGCACTCTTTGATTTTCCTGAAAATTAGTATGTCAAATACACAACAACAACCACCATACGTTCATACTCCATACCCAATCCCACCGGAGCGAGGTATGGTGGAGGTGGGATGTAGACAGTCACACCCCTACCCGAGGGTAAAGGGACTGCTTCCAGAAATACCTCTGGCAAATCCGCAAATGTCAAATACGACTGTAAAAATCATATATTTTAACAATAATATTATTATTTGAATACAACGATTTAGAATGTTTTAGCAATACAAACACACCTTAAGAAACGTTTGACCTATTTTACCTGTTTTATCCAAACTATTATTTTTACCCATCAAATACGAAACGGTCCAGTCGTAAATATATGGTTTAAATTATCGCCTGTAATTTCGATGGTCATGAATTCATTGGTAAAGGTAAGATACAAAGCAATTTTCATGGAAAAAATGGGATATGAACTTGGAGTTTTTCTAAGTACATCAAAATATTCAATCTCATTTGTATTGTTATAAACTATATTGGCTTTCAGACTCATATATATTGCCGGTGCATGTACATATAATGTCATTGTCAACTTCTGCTTTGTCATTTATTAATATATTCTGTTTATCGCTTACTACTGAATCACATGTTCTGCTGCTGTGCAAAATAGGTGAAGGAGAAGACTATAGCTGCTAGACGAAGTGGCGTGAAAACTATAATCTTTCCCTTGGCTAATAAAAGAGACTTTGATGAGCTTGCACCTAATGTGAAGGAAGGTCTTGATGTCCACTTCGTAGACGACTACAATCAAATATTTGATTTGGCTTTTGATCATCATACCGAGAAATAAGCCCTCGCAAGTGTTATTTTGGTACCAAATTCTAGTTCCCGGGGACGTTGAAGCTCTATCCGACTAACCATGTGATGAAACCAACAGGTTTGTTGTTGAGTTTCTTCCTCACAAGATTTAAAATCTCATCTCATCAGGAGAAAATTTTACATAAAATTATTATCTGGTTAACTTTGATTTTTTTGGTGTTGCACTGTAACATGCACATTTGTAACATGCATAATAGCATTCAATTGAGATGCTAAATAACGTAGTGCCATGAGTTTAAGATACATTACACTGAAATTTTATCAATCAGGTAAATGTTCTTTCAACTTGATTGTGTAAAGGTGTGCAAATTGGGAAGGTGGGGGTGGTAGATCAGTTTGTATTCCAGTCAAACAGGTAAATTTTGCGCTGGTTAAAATGGGTGTGGGTAGGCTGACCCGAAACACTTTGGGCGTCAGATATGATTACACAGTTATAGCACCTTAATAACAAAAAAATATAGTTTAGGAGGTTTTTGTATATTCTGTCCTACTTTTTATTTGTTTTATGCCTGTTCTACCTATAACAAACCTCATGATTGCTATAGTTTGAACAAAATTGAGGTGTTTTTGTAAGTCCTTAAAGAGGGGATGCATTCTATTTATTCTTGAACTTTGAACTTGTAGAATCAAGAAATTGACACTGTTATATTACGAAATGAACCAATAACTCGTGTTTTACTTGATTATTTAGCAAGTTACTGTGAGCTTCTAACGAACTCTTTCAGCTCACAACGTTAGGGCTTTGTTTGTATCGCTTAAGAGCTTGTAAAAAATGTGTCAAACAAGTCTTATGAGGGGGGCAAGCTTTAAGCCCACATACTTAGCGTACTCGGAGAAGTCTTACGAGAGGGACAAGCTTTTATCTCATACAAGATACTCATAAATGGGTTTAGACCAAGGCTGTCAAACTCGCGAGTTTACACGTAAGATCGTACGATCTTACGTGTCCACCTGATAAAATCGTGTAAGATCGGTGTAGGATCGCATCAGAGGTAGGATCGCAAGTAGGATCGTAAACTCGCGCGTAAGATCGTAGGATCGCGTGTCGATACGAGTTTACCAAATTACCAAGTTACTAACTTATTGACTTACATACTTACTAGCCCATTACTTTTTTAGGCCCAAAAAAGAACAATATGAGTCCGCTGATCTCAGTAACAAGTATTGACGTTTCATTCCCAGATTTTCTAATCAATAAACCTAATTATCTACTTTCCCCAAATTGAAATTACATGAAACAAATTAGGGTTCTTCTTCTTATTTCTAGTTACCTTAAGCAAAAAATTTCTTACAGGCAATTGTTGTTTTTTCTTTTACCTTTTCATAGTTTTAACTATTAACCTTAAAGTTTTAATTCAGATAGCTTAATTGTAGTGATACTAGTGAAGTACTTTGTTTTGAGACGTTTATTACGCATATTATGTAATTTTATTTCGCTAAATCGTGAATGTGACGATTGAAACTTGACTTTTTTGTGTTTTACTTTTACGTTGGTATTTTAAATTTGAACTTTGTCATTTTCAAAAGGATATTATATAAATTTATATTTGATGATGAGTAGAAATAAAAATAGTTTGACTCATTTATTCGTTGCTTACCGAACATGATAAATTGTAGGATCTTACGATCTCGATCTGATCATACGATCTCGATCTTGCAAAGACAAAAACGATCCCAGATGGGATCGCGATCTTGACAGCCTTGGTTTAGACACTTATGAAAAAGGCTAAGACTTATTTCATCGCAAGTCACTGATGACCTCTCCTAAGTCTTAAGCACACCTAACATGGGTAAAAGTCGAGTGATTTGGTAACCTTGGGCATGAATTTGAGATCTTAAAGGTACTAGATAAAATATGTCGAAATTCATAACTGTAATGTAAGCGAGTACAATATATTCTGCCATGGAAGACCAAGACAATACCAAGCATTTTTTTCCCACTCGTTCTTTACTTGTGCGGATAAATAAATTTAACGGAAAGTTTGTCTTTCACAATTGAAAAAAGCATCTCAATGTATATCGCCACAAAATTAACCAGACTCGCGAGAATTTACCAACTAGAAATCCACAGATTTCAGCAAGGATCAAGCTTGGGCTAAACTAGCCTTGCCACTGAGATTTTTTTCATGACAACTGTTTTTGAAGAAAAAGCGCATGATAATTATGTCAATAGTTCGGATTTTCGGGTATATAATATCAAAACATTAATCTGTCTCGGACTGCCTCACTTAATCTACACAGGGCATCCCATTGCCGAAACATACAAGATTCAACATGATGCAGAGGATCAAACATCATGGATTTCATCATGCCTGATCCGAAGCTCTTTCAATGATCAAGTCACTCATCAAATTAGCTAATGACACACTTATTAGTAACTATTACCAGAATGATTAGTTTCGTTAAAAGCTGTACACCAAAGGATTTACATTCCAACAAAAAATAGCAAAACCAGTTTCATGACCTGGTTGATATTACAATCGATTCTTAGACACCTATCCAAGCAGAAATGATTTCATCAACGACTTCACTTACCAGCTCCCTATCAGCAGTTTGTACGAATGCACTGAATTCTTTTCTTATGTTCAAAATCTTTCCAAACTTCACAAGGTACTTGATGCAGCAAACCTTCAGTCTCGGAAGACTATACACACTAGCAGTTTGTAGCCTTTCCAGCACGTTCTCTGAGTCAATATCTTCTATCAAGCTTTCTTGACACGCATCTTTCAAATTAGTGACAACGTACATATCGGCAACTTTAAGAAGGTCGAGTCTGTGGGTGAGAAACTCTTGGTAACGTATGTTCTTACAGTATAAGTAGCTGAGAAAAGCACGGCAAACTTCAATGGACATGTCAGGGATGTTTATGGACGACGTAGCCTTTTCCATGAGATCGTGGGTGAACATGCTATCAAAGACTGGTGAATGGGCTGCAAGAACTGCCCTGTGAGCCCCAATGCTTCCATCAGAAGCCACGATGGTGATATCGGTGTGGATACTCTCTGAAAACATTCTGCCAAAGGCAGACGTTGTTGTTACGTCCTTTGCAGACCCTTCACTCCATAAGGAAGGAGGTTCGCCCCCCTATTTGTACCAAGAAACAAATATTCAGGGTTATCAGCCAAAAAAGTTTCATAATACCGAGAATCAATACAGAAAAAAAAAGTATTCTAACCCAAGCACTGGATTGATAGACATATGAGTAGCTATTCATCAATATCATTACAAAACTTTGGGTATGAGCTATAATAGCAATCTTTTGTTTTTATTTGATTTCTCACTACAAAACTATGAAACGATTTTAAAGATAGACACGATTTGTACGCAGACTTCCAACGAAATTAATTTTAAGGAGTTTCAACATTTATCAGATTTAGTTTCAGCATCTAGCAAACTTCGATCAAAGATGTTTGATTTTAAAATTTGCTACCTAACACATGATATTGATCCATGTTCTTCGGCTGAAACCTAGACTTAAATTTAGAACGTGTAACAAGAAACACGATGTACAGTCCTCTAGATGCAAAACTCACAATTTGGGTTTACCAACAACGATTAAATACCCTCTAAAAACAGTATATATATTGTAAAACGTTCAAAACATCAAATAGGAAGATGAACTAGTCACACTTGCCTCTGGAGATGCAGTCTTGACATCAAGAAACTCAACCTCGGTCAAAAATCTCCTTGTCAATGGAACGTCAGCCCTTACAGTATAAGTTTCCATTAGTTGCAAAAGCTTATCCCTAATTTCTGCTTCGAAAATACAGAGAAGGTTTAGATGTTAAACACTAATCACGCCAATGTATTGCAAGAGGATTGTTTCAGCCATAGAGAAAAAAATTACTCCTCCTTACCTGCACGTCCCAGAGTCCGCCGACCTCCTTCCAAGGAGACTAGACGCATGTTGAAAGAAACGATAGGAGGACCTTGATCACATGAAATCGGTACGACCGTAATGTCAAGTTTCTGCTCCTTTACGAGGGATAAAAACCTTCGATTTACAAAGATCACAAAAACCCAAAAATTACTAACTATATTACGATTAAGTTACACGTCCTACAAAAAGTACTAAATCACACCAGAATTAATGGTTCCGTTTGAGGGTCAAAGTGAACCAAACAAACAAGAACGAACATTTCCAATTAAGCGTACAGATTTATTTTACTTAACATAAAACACACGAAACTACGAAAGAACATAAAGAAACCGATTGACTTGTGTCTAAATTCCAACGAGCATAAAATCTTGTTAAAGATGTAAAAAGTACCAAATCACACCAGAATTCATGGTTCCGTTTGAGGGTCAAAATGAAACAAACAAACAAGAACGAACATTTACAATTAAGCGTAAAGATTTATTTTACTTAACATAAAACACACGAAACTACGAAAGAACATAAAGAAACCGATTGACTTGTGTCTACATTCCTTCACTGAACTAAGCATAAAATCTTGTTAAAGTTGTAAAAAGTACTAAATCACACCAGAATTCATGGTTCCGTTTGAGGGTCAAAATGAAACAAACAAACAAGAACGAACATTTACAATTAAGCGTAAAGATTTATTCTACTTAACATAATAACACATGAAATTACGAAAGAACATAAAGAAACCGATTGACTTGTGTCTAAATTCCAACGAGCATAAAATATTGTTAAAGTTGTATTACTGAGGCATTTGGTCGAACACTTAGAGGCTATTACTCAAGAAACAAATGGCAAAGTCATAGAAACAACAGCTTATGAATTAATTTGAAAAGAAGACATAGATGAATGATTTACCATACGGATTCGCCAATCTTGAAATGTGGGGTTTTTAATGGGGTAAGATTAGCCGGAACGTCCACACGCCATTGAACAAGACGGGATGTCGTATCGAAGTTGCTGTAATTCATCCTTTCGATCCAAAGCAAACAGTAGAAAATTTTCAACACTTAACAGTCAAGAAGAGTGACAATGTATGGAAATTGGATTACAAGATTGGGTAATTCGGAAATTTGAAACTAAGAGTGATAAAAGGATTTGTTTGAATGGAAATGATTACAAACATGAGTTATTTAAAGAACTAAAATTGGCGGAAAAAAGTCGGTTGGAAAGTTGTGTTCTTCAGCGGAAGTTGACTTTATTTGATTTCCGTTTTACTTTTTATTTCTTTTGTTACCGGGTCATAAATACTTTCCAAAATTTTCCGACTTGAACCATTTACTTTTTTATTAACACCAAAACCCACGTACTTTCAAATTTTTGACCGACTTGAACCAAACGTTTGTACTGTTGGTTATTATGTGATAACGTTAGTCCATTTAGCTAACGATCGCTTTGCATCGTTAGTCCTTTAAAAATAATTTTCTTTATATGGTTTTTTACGTTTTCGCTCGTTTTTTTACGTATTTTTACGATTTCGTCTAGTTTTACATTTTCGTTTGTTCTTTTACGCTTTAGCACGTTTTTTACGTCTTCGTTCGTTTTTTTACGTTTTCGTCTGGTTTTTTACGTTTTCGTACGATTTCAAACGTGTTCGTACGATTTCGTCTGTATTTTATTTTATTTTACGTTTTCGTCTGTTATTTTACCTTTTTTTACGTTTTCGTACGATTTAAAAAAATGAACGGGGATTTTAAAAAAACATGCGAAAGCGTAAAAGAACAAAACGTAAAAGAACAAAACGTGCTAAATCGTTTTTTACGTTTGTTCTTTTATGCTTTCGCACGTTTTTTTTAAATCTTCGTTCATTTTTTTAAATCGTACAAAAACGTAAAAAAAGGTAAACGATTTGTTCTTGAACAAACGTAAAAGAATAAACGTAAAAAAAATGATAAAAGGTAAAAGATTTGTTCTTGAACAAACGTAAAAGAATAAAAGAATAAACGTAAAAAAAATGGTTACGCACGTTTTGTTCTTTTACGCTATCGCGCATTTTTTTTAAATCTTCGTTCATTTTTTTAAATCGTACGAAAACGTAAAATAACAGACGAAATGTAAAGAAACATAAAATACAGACGAAATCGTACGAACACGGTTGAAATCGTACGAAAACGTAAAAAAATGGACGAAAACGTAAAAAAACGGACGAAAAAAAAACCAAATTTAAAAAACCAGACGAAAACGTAAAAAAGCGAACGAAGACGTAAAAAACGTGCTAAAGCGTAAAAGAACAAATGAAAACGTAAAACTAGACGAAATCGTAAAAAAAAACGGACGAAAACGTAATAAACCGTACGAAAGCGTAAGAAACCGGACAAAACGTAAAAAACGGGCGAAAACGTAAAAAAAGGGCGAAAACGCAAAAAAAAAACAGACCAAAATGTAAAAAACCAAACGAAATCGTAAAAAAAGGATGAAAACGTAAAAAACGAGCGAAAATGTAAAAAAACGACCGAAAACGTAAAAAATCATTTACAGAAAATCATATGAAGAAAATTATTGTAAAAGGACTAACGATTCAAAGCGACCATTAGCTAAATGGACTAACATTGCCACATAATAACTAACGGTACAAACGTTTGGTTCAAGTCGGTTAAAAATTTGAAAGTACGTGGGTTTCGGTGTTAATAAAAAAGTAAAGGGTTCAAGTCGGGAAATTTTGGAAAGTACCTTGGTAATTTATGACTTTTACCCTTTTTTATTTCATAACATTGCATTCTCCTTTTAAAGATTCTCTCCTTAAGAATCTAAAACAAGGCATGAAATCTTTTAACAATATCTGCTAAGTTTTCCCGAGTTGCATCTTCCTCAGTGCCATTACTCCATTGGATTAAACCAAACACACCGTTGCTTAACCATTCTTCTTTCTAACAACTTGGATGGTTCAACCTTGAGCATCACATTCAAGGAAGGTTCCCATGGCAGTAGTAGATGACAAACACTTCTTAAGTTGTGACACATGAAACACAGGATGTACTTTGGCATTGTCTGGCAATTTCAGCTTGTAGGCTACTTTTCCAACCTTAGCAATCACTTAAAATGGACCATAGAACTTGGGAAGAGAGTTTGTGCTGTTTGCCTTTCCTTATAGTTACTTGTCTGTAGGGTTGAAGCTTCAAATAAACCCAATCATTGACTGCAAATTCCCTTCAATCCTATGCTTATCTGCCTGAGACTTCATTCTATCTTGTGCCTTATTCAAATTGAACTGCAACATTTGAATAGCCTTTTCTCTTGTTGGGGTTAGTGTTTCTATACCCATAAGTCTCAGTTGGATTTGAACATAAAATCCCCTAAGTATAGTTAAGCTGAAGAGTGTTCAGCTTAAGTCACTGAAGGAGAGCTTCCGTTGCTGAAGGAAATCTTTAGCTCCAGTTCTTCGGGTACTTAAAAGATCAAGATTATCTTCACTTCAGTTTATACAGCGGTACAGAAACTGAAGAAGACCTTAGTAAGAGCTTCATTCCAGCTTAGCTGACAATTCCAAGCTGGACGATGTCTATCTCCTTAACAGAAGTTGAAATGAAATGTTTCATCTTCTAGAAGGTTTATAAGGCGGGAAAAAGATATGCTTTAAGTCAAAAGGAATAAAGCAGATCTCCTTGAGAAAGAAACTTCTAAAGTTGGTATAGAAGTACACTACCTTTCCCTAAAGGACTGTACCTTAGTATTATAAAGCAACCGTGCATTAAATGGTAGTTCAACCACCCATTTAATGCTTGCCACGTAGTCTAGGTTAAAACTTGTAACACCTTAATTGTCGAAGGAGATAACACCTCAATAAGAACCTATACGTTGAAAAGTACTTCTGTGTGTTTTAAACTTGATATTTATAATGCTTTATGCATATGTTTAAAACTCACTTTGTTGCCATGACATGTGATTGAGCTTAACTTGATAAACTTTATATCACATTACAAGGGAACAACAAGTGGTATCAGAGCCAGGTTTATAAAATCATTTCTAAAAGTTTTTCAAACTCTCAAAAGATTTTTAAAATCAAGATCCTAATACCATGGCAGTAGAAGTACCACAGACTCTTGAATATAGGGGTGACCAGTTAAATGCTGCTCCTATGTTAGAGGTGGTAAATTTCACAAATTGGAAAAAGAGATTCACGTGCCACATAGTTGGCATTGAACCCCAATTTGAGAACATCATTAAAAACGGTCCCTATATCTCTATGGCAGAAGGTTAAAGAAAACCTGAAATACAATGGTCATCAGAAGAGAGAAAGGCTGCTAATTTAGATTAGCGTCTCAAAAGTCTCATCATGTCTGTACTTCCAGATGACCAAATGAATTCTGTCATAAATTGCTTAACAGCTAAATCTACATGGGATGACCTAATACTATATCATGGACCTGAAACTGTGTTACAACACCTTCAAATACAAAGAAGGTGAAAATATTACACAAACTTTCACCAGATATAAAGCTTTGATGAATGAATTAGTAAATGATGGTATCAATCTTTCAAAGCTTAAAATAAATATTGGTTTCATAAATAGGTTACCAAAGAAGTGGCTAAGCTTTTGCCAAAGTCTCAGAAACACAAATCATGTAAATAATTTAAACTTGCTTCTCTATTTGGCAAACTCAAATATGAAGAAAACCTCATTGACAGTATTTTTAAAAATGAAAATAAAAAGGTCCTCACCACTGCAACTCCCCTGCCAACTGCCTTCATTTCAACCACTATTGTCCAGGACTTCCAAGATAGTCCTGATAATGAAGAGGATACACGAAGCAGTCAGGAATACCTGAATGACCTCAAGGAGGAATATCAGGCTAAAGCTCTTTTAGCCAAGTCTAAAAGGTTCTTTAGAAAGGGAAGTCAAAGATTCAGTGGTGCCAAAGCAACTGAAGATACTCAGTGCTACAAATGTGGTAGAAAATGTCATTTTGCAAGAGATTGCTTTTCAAAAACTTTAGTTCCTTCATTTTCATCACCTTTTCTCAAAAATACCCAGCCAATTTCTATCAATCCCTCTGAGCAAAAACTAAAGCTAAAAGCTGACAAAGACTTTAAAGCTAAATACAAACAAAGTCAAAGCCAGTCATGCTTTACTCAGTCTAAGTGCTTCAATTTCCAACTCAAGACAAGACAAAGGACTTGTTGCTGAAACTTATGACTGGGATGAAGAAGAAGTGTCATCTGATGAAGAAGAATTAGTTGAAGTTAAATCCTTTATGGCTCTTGCTGAAGAAGAAAGAGCTCCTATAAGCAAAGATGAGGCAAGAAATGGTGAATGGGTTCAAATCTCTATGAGTCAGGTACACACTCTTCTTAAATTAGAAGATAATGATGATAGAAAATCTCTTCTTAATCATTTGTGTACTGATATCAATTATGTTGAAGATCAAAGAAATAATCTTCTTTCAAAACATAGAGATCTTGTTAAAACACTGAATTCATGCAAAGAAAAACTCTTTTTATTAGAACAAACACATAGTGATTTTCTTTCTCTCCAGCATGAAAACACTGAAACTCTCAAGGAAAATAAGTACTTAAGAGAATAATTGCTTAAACTAAAAACTATATCTAACACAGGGCTTAACAATTATATCATGATAAATCAATGTGTCAATGAACAAATTACCTCTCAAAATGGAGGTTTGGGAGCAGAAGTTCTGATGTGTTTGTTGTCGTGTAGGTTGTTTTATGTATCAAGTTTTACGATTTATTTTATGCCGACTATACCTAAAAACAACACTTTAACGGGTAGTGTACCCGGTCGGTGGTAGTTTCGTGGTAAGTAGGGTGTCGATCACTAAGAGCAAGAGCGTTAATTCCTAAGTCTACCAGTATTTTAGTTATCTAAGTTAGTCTAGTCTAAGTTAAACCTACTCCTAATTCTAACGGTTTTAAGGGGGGTTTATCCTGAGAGACTAGCACGGGGAGTAGTGGTGTCTATAACCTATCTCCTACGCACTAAAACACAAAAGACAATTAACAAAAGCAAGAAAAGCGGTATAGCCTAATGATAGAAAACTGTGTTAACCATGTTAATCCGGTTCAATGTTGGTTTGGCTTGATTGTGCAATGACCTATTTATCTTGAGGCGATATATCATTCTTAAGATCTAGGCGTTACTTCATCTTAGAACCTAGGCACGCATATCCTGTCACGTTATACGCATTCGCATAAAGCACTCTGTTTGTAAGTTATAATCTACCTTAGGTGAGTGTGATGGTGCTCTCACTTAAACCCTAGCGCATGGCGACTTTACCCACTTACTGCTAATGGCAATTTATCTAGCTAGTAGTCCACTTCTATCCATGTTCTAATAATGATCTCTAGGGTTACGATTGAATTGATAATTCTGGGGACACCTGCCAGTCAACCTCCTAAATTGCAAGACTAGAATTGGGCATTTATCAAGGTGATCCTATTTTCCCTAGACAAGATAAATGCTATGTGGAGGACACCCCCGACATCTAAGTCACAGACTATTTTTGATCCAGTTGATTAGGTGATTCACATATATAGCACATAAACAAGTATCATGTGATAAACATAACAAACAATCAACTATAAATTAAATAGATCCACAAGCCATAAACCAAACAATTAAACTTTCATAAACATGGCTAACACCTAACTGTGTTAGCCGTTAAACATTGTAAAGAGTACAAGATGAATAGTTGAACGTATGAGTAACCTAACCGAGTTAAACGAATGATACTCAAAGACGAACGCGTATTTAACGTATACGAATTACCAGTTGATTTCTATTGAATGCGACACTTTGCCATACCTTCCTCCTCTTATTGGCTTCTGAAAATCAACTTCTGGTATTAGGGTTTCGAAAATATGGTTAAGCACTCCCAAAAATCGAGTTTTGGGATTCTATTTGTACTTGCTGGAATAGGGTCGATACGCCGTATCGGGATCCTCCGATACGGCGTATTGGGAGATTTCTTAGAGTAGGGACCACGTTGATATCTTCTATTGCTTCCAGAATATTCTTCTACAGTATCTTGGATACGACGTATAGGATCTTTTGAATACGGCGTATTGATCTTCAATCTTCGTGGTAATTTGGTGTAGTCCAGGCACGGATACGCCGTATCTTCCTTATTGGATACGGCGTATTGGTTGTCAGGAACAATGTTCTTCAAATTTCTTCATTTAAGCTCTAAATTGCGTGCCTTTGAGCTAAATATTCACCAAGTGCTCCATAATCACTGCAAAACTAAATATAAGCGATTAAGTATCAATTCATGCAATAATTACATCAAATGGGTTAGAAAACTTGGGATAAATGATACGAATAATATGAACTTATTTGATGTTATCAAATATCCCCCCACTTGAATCCTACTTGTCCTCAAGTAGACTTTAGAAAAGCTTATGAAAATGTATCCTAACCGTAGTAGGATTTTCCTTTAAGGCAATGATTAAGTTTAATTACTAGTACACAACCAAACACCTCACGAAATAGGAAAATGAAAACACTCAAATCACTCAACTAATCTATGTGGTAACATTTAAGTAATTCGCTCAATTGCTCGGTCGTGACAAGTATTCTATCATAAGCTTGACAAGGATACGCATCTCCACCACTAAAGCTAAGGAGTAACAAGTCGAAAGAGGTAAATTGGGTTAAAAAGGCTTAGGGTTGATCATTCTTACAATCGTTCACTAAAAGTACCACCCCAAAAAGAGCGCCAAAATCACATATACATGGCCGTAACGACGGAATAGACATACGTGATTGTACATTCCCTAATTCAGATTTAACCAATAGTTAGGACGAAGAATGATATAGGGCATGGACCTTCTAATCTTTTCCAACGGAAGTACACCAATAAGGCGGTCAAAATCAAACATACACATCCAAATCCACGGAATAGACATGTAGATTGAACACATCCTCATTCGAACAAACCAAAGGAAGAGATTAGGTTTGGGAATTTAATTGGTGTTAAATAAAATAAACAAACAAATAGATTAAGTCCTATACAAATAAGGTACATGTTGCTAGAAACTTTCCCGACCATCCCTTGATAAAGACACAAAATAAAACCAACTCACGCTTTGACTTTGGATACTCACGCTTTGGTAGACACGAATAGAATGCCTTGACCAATTGATAGATCAATACAACCTTAGTTATCGTCCCCATGACAATAAATCCCAATCATTCCACACTATACATATTATACAACAATAAGTGGTGATATCGACCACTTTATACAAGAAGGTACAAGGTTGGTTTATTTCAAACAACTACAACAATACTCTACATAATTGCTTTTTTGTATTTTTCTCATTTTTTGTATTTTTTTACATACTATACACGAATTTCGGTGTATTTTCACCGTCTCACAATCATCATAACTCCGGATAATTTTTTCGTAACACTCCATACTTTGGATTTATAAAAATAATAGTGAAAGTAGTTCAAAACGCACGAGAATTCAACGACTCTAAAAATATACACTACTTTCACATTCCCATTGCATTATGCAAATTCCCGACCTAACCAAAGTAGAAATCACACAACGACGTAGGAAATACAAAAATTTTACACAAAAGAACTAGCAACTCGATTAAGGACCTTAATTAATAGGGTTAGGCTAAGGTGTAAAGGTTGTAACGAAAAAATATTTGTGGTGTAGAAAACTATGGATAAGGCTCGGAGGGTTTTTCAAAGTGGTCTTCATCTAAAGATAGAGTGGTAAATGGTTTTTACAGGGTTTATTTTATTAACGATAGTGGTTAATTATGTAACAGATATATAAAGGCTATTTGGTGTATAATCCTAAAATTTCCAATCTAGAAAAAGTTGCTCCATCTAAACATGTATTATTGTTGTGGTCTCGAATAGATAACAGCAAGTTTTAAAGTTTACTATCAACCGGCACAACTCTAGTTTTGTGGAATTTAGGGAAAATCAGGAGAATCGGAATAGGCTAAATCTACCATGGGAATTAAGGGTTGTTTTGTGCGGGATTATGTAAACTAGTTGATTTCAAAAAATTAGGCTCGAAATTTTTTAAATTTGACCGTTTTTAGCATTTTAATGTGAAAAATCTAAGGATAACTAGGCGTTCTAATTCTCCTCCCCCCACTTGAATTATACAACGCCCTCGTTGTATATAAGCATTAAGGTACATAAAATAAAAAGAATTAGAACGGGAAACTCCCCTGAGATTTTCTCGGTATGATCTTCCTTTTGCGTTTGCGAGCAAAGATGTGTTGGACAACCACCTCGAATTTATTCAAGACTCTAACAAATTCGACCAATTCCAGTTTTTCTTTTCGAACTTAACCACAAAGTCTCTTATGTATTCCAAGCAGGTCTTGTAGAAATAAGAAAACAAAATGCAATCCTACTTCGACGTTCGTATGGTTAGGAAAAACAAAAATAAACAAACTGTACAGGGCTCCAATATGCCGTATCCTTAAACCTGGATACGCCGTATGGAGTAAAACTTGTATAAAGTTTAATACGAGTCAGAAGTTTAATACGCCATATCTTGGTGTACATACGCCGTATTGAAACAACTGACATTAATGTTTAAATGCTGAAAAATAAAAAGGAATGGATAACGTCTAGTTGGGTTCAATACGCCGTATCCAATGGTAGTGGATACATCGTATCGAGCAACTGGGAGATGACTCATAAAAATTATAAGTTACAAGCGGGTTGTCTCCGGAAGAACTTTTGTTTACAGAAAAGTTCTTATGTTAGGAATTGCCCCAATTTTATCCCATCTTATAAACAATTTAGGGCTATTTCGAACGGGCTGCCCAAAATGGCACATATAATTTCTTGATAACAAAAATTATTGGCATCCATTTGTTAAAACATTGATTAGTCATGATTTTAATCATTAAAACAAAATCTTTTGTAGCGAAAGATTTACCTGGTGTGTCATGATTTGTTTCAACGTTTTCATCAAACTCAATGGGAGTGGTGTCATTGTTTGTGAAAATAATGTTATCCATTGGTTTGATAACAATGTTCTTCGAACACAATTCAGTATTGATTTCAACATAGTCATTTACCGGTTTCGGTTTTAAAATATCGACATGAATTAGTTTAGGAAAAAGCGAATCCTTGTCGTAAGTAAAAGTGTAATCTTCATCCTCAGAATCGGAGTATGATATGCTAAAATCAATGTTGGATTTAATTGCATTGTAAATACTTATAGTGGGTTCGGATGAAACATTATCAATTGATGTCGATGCATCATTATAGACGATAGCTGGGAAATCTGCTTCAAAATCATTAAAAAGATCAGAGTCATCACAAGGTACCTTACCGTATATAGCAGTCTCCCAATTAAATGTATCACCATGCTTCTGAGCTTTATCAGCCATAAGTTGAATGTACTCTTCCATCGTGATATAGGGGTCGTCCATTTTCTTGTAATTAAATTTGCTACAAAGAAAAGATTAATGGTAGATAATACGCGTCATTCAGTAAACTGAATACGCCGTATTGATGTTGGAGTCGAATACGTTGTATTGGTTTAGAAAAAATTTATACGCCGTATCTAGAAAGAAGAATACGCCGTATTAAGTATTCGACTCAGAAGGTTACAGTAAAATGTAACAATGTAGAAAACACATAAATACACAAATGCAAAATACACAATGCAGAAATCAAACACACAAAATCAAGCACACACAAAAATTACACTAGATGCAAATTAATCTAAGCTACACTAAACTAAAAATACTAATAAGTTCAAGAATCAAACAACTTCACTCCCCGGCAGCGGCGCCAAAAACTTTGATGTGTTTGTTGTCGTGTAGGTTGTTTTATGTATCAAGTTTTACTATTTATTTTATGCCGACTATACCTAAAAACAACACTTTAACGGGCAATGTACCCAGTCGGTGGTAGTTTCGTGGTAAGTAGGGTGTCGATCACTAAGAGCGAGAGCGTTAATTCCTAAGTCTACTAGTATTTTAGTTATCTAAGTTAGTATAGTCTAAGTTAAACCTACTCCTAATTCTAACGATTTTAAGAGGGGTTTAGCCTGAGAGACTAGCACGGGGTGTAGTGGTGACTATAACCTATCTCCTACACACTAAAACACAAAAGACAATTAACAAAAGCAAGAAAAGCGGTATAGCCTAATAATAGAAAACTGTGTTAACCATGTTAATCCAGTTAAATGTTGGTTTGGCTTGATTGTGCAATGACCTATTTATTGTTTGTATATTGGGCTGGGTATATTTCTTCAAGATCTAGGCATTACTTCTTCTTTAGAACTAGACACACATGTGTCACGTTATACGATCCCCATAGATCACACCCAGTTTGTAAGTTTAATTCCTTAGGTGAGTGTGTTGGTGCTTATTTAAATAGCGCAAGGCGACTTACCACATACTGTAACGACAATTTATCTGCTAGGAGTCCACTTTATCCTATATTTAATATGTCTATAGGGTTACGGTTGAATTGTAATTCTGGGGACCTGCGAGTCAACCCTAAATAGAAGACTAGAATTGGGCATTTATCAAGGTGATCTTATTTTCCCTAGACAAGATAAACACTATGTGGCGGGCACCTCAGATTAAGTCTAGACTATTTCGATTATAGTTGCATTAGGTGAATCACATATTTAGACATAAACATGTATCATGTGATAAAATAATAACAACACGATAAATAAATAGATAAAGCCATTTAACCAAACAATTAAACTTTCATAAAACCATGGTAACACCTAACGGTTGTTAGCCGTTTTTTTTTCAAAATTGTAAAGAGTTAAGATGAATAGTTGAAAGTTGGTAACCTAACGAGTTTAAACGAATGATACTTAAAGACGAACGCATATTAACGTATAGAATTACAGTTGTTTTCTATTGAATGCGACATTTTCCATACTTCCTCCTTTTATTGGTTTGAAAATCAATTTGGTATTAGGGTTTTCGAAATATGGTTAAGCACTCCCAAATGAGAGTTTTGGGATTCTATTTTGTACGTTGTGGTAATAGGGTCGATACGCGTACTCGGGATCCTCGATTGGCGTATTGGGAGATTTTTAGCGTAGGGACACATTGATTCTTCTATTGTTCAAGAATATTCTTCTACGTATTTGGTACGAGTTATAGGATTTTTGATCGGGCGCTATTTGGATTTAATCTTCGTGGTTAATTTGGTTGTAGTCAGGGCAGATACGCGTATTTCCTCTATTTGGATGGCGTATGGTTGTCAGAGGAACAACTGTTCTTACAGTTTCTTCATTTAGCTCTAAATTGTTGCTTTGAGTAAATATTAAAGTGCTCATTATCACTGCAAAACTAGATATAAGCAATTAAGTATCAATTCAAGCAATAATTACATCAAATGGGTTAGAAAACTTGGGATAAATGATACTAATAATATGTCGTTATTTGATGTTATCAAATATCCCCCCACTTGAATCCTACTTGTCCTCAAGTAGACTTTAGAAAGCTTATGAAAATGTATCCTAACCGTAGTGGATTTTCCTTTAAGGCAATGATTAAGTTTAATTACTAGTACACAACCAAACACCTCAGAAATAGAAAATGAAAAACACTAAACATCACCTATTATGTGGTAAATTTAAGTAATTCGCTCAAATGCCAGGGGTCGTACAAGTTTTTTTATAAGCTTGACAAGGATACGCATCTCCACCACTAAAGCTAAGGAGTAACAAGTCGAAAGAGGTAAATTGGGTTAAAAAGGCTTAGGGTTGATCATTCTTACAATCGTTCACTAAAAGTACCACCCCAAAAAGAGCGCCAAAATCACATATACATGGCCGTAACGACGGAATAGGAATAGAGATTGTATTCCTAATTGGTTTAACATAATAGTTAGGAGAGATATGATATAGGGATGGGACCTTTAATTTTACACCGAAAGTCACAATTAAGGCGGTCAAATTAAACAATACCATCCAAATCCAGTGGGAATAGCATGTAGATTGAAACACATCTCTTGAACAAACAAAGGAAGAGATAGGTTGTGAAATTTTAATTGGTGTTAAATAAAATAAACAAACAAATAGATTAAGTCCTATACAAATAAGGTACTGTTGTAGAAGAAACTTTTTTTTTTTTTTCCCCGACATCCATTGATAAGACACAAAATAAAACACTCGCTTTGACTTTGGTACTCACGCTTTGGTAGACGAAAGAATGCTTGACAAGCAATTGATAGATCAACACAACCTTAGTTATCGTCCCCATGACAATAAATCCCAATCATTCCACACTATACATATTATACAACAATAAGTGGTGATATCGACCACTTTATACAAGAAGGTACAAGGTTGGTTTATTTCAAACAACTACAACAATACTCTACATAATTGCTTTTTTGTATTTTTCTCATTTTTTGTATTTTTTTACATACTATACACGAATTTCGGTGTATTTTCACCGTCTCACAATCATCATAACTCCGGATAATTTTTTCGTAACACTCCATACTTTGGATTTATAAAAATAATAGTGAAAGTAGTTCAAAACGCACGAGAATTCAACGACTCTAAAAATATACACTACTTTCACATTCCCATTGCATTATGCAAATTCCCGACCTAACCAAAGATAGAAAACACACAAGACCGTAGGAAATACAAAACTTTACACAAAAGCAACTAGCAACTCGATTAAGGACTTAATCTAATAGGGTAGGCTAAGGTGTAAAGGTGTAACGAAACATATTTGTGGTGTAGAAAAACAATGGATAAGGCTCGGAGGGTTTTTCTAAGTGGATCTTCACTCTAAAGATAAGAGTGGAAATGGTTTATACAGGGTTTAATTAACCGATGTGGTTAATTAATATAACAAACATATAAAGGCTATTTGGGTGTAATCCTAAAAATTTACCAATCTAGAAAAGTTGCTCCATCTAAATCCATAGTACTTATTGTTGTGGTCTCGAATAGATATACCAAGCCAAGTTCTAAAGTTTACATATCACCGGCACACTCATATTTTTGTGGAATTTAGGGTAAATCAGGAGAAACGGAATAGGCTAAATCTCACCATAGGAATTAAGGGTTGTTTGTGCGGGTTATGTAACTAGTGATTTCACAAAATTATGCTCGAAATTTTTTAAATTTGACCGTTTTTAGCATTTTAATGTGAAAAATCTAAGGATAACTAGGCGTTCTAATTCTCCTCCCCCCACTTGAATTATACAACGCCCTCGTTGTATATAAGCATTAAGGTACATAAAATAAAAAGAATTAGAACGGGAAACTCCCCTGAGATTTTCTCGGTATGATCTTCCTTTTGCGTTTGCGAGCAAAGATGTGTTGGACAACCACCTCGAATTTATTCAAGACTCTAACAAATTCGACCAATTCCAGTTTTTCTTTTCGAACTTAACCACAAAGTCTCTTATGTATTCCAAGCAGGTCTTGTAGAAATAAGAAAACAAAATGCAATCCTACTTCGACGTTCGTATGGTTAGGAAAAACAAAAATAAACAAACTGTACAGGGCTCCAATATGCCGTATCCTTAAACCTGGATACGCCGTATCTTGGTGTACATACGCCGTATTGAAACAACTGACATTAATGTTTAAATGCTGAAAAATAAAAAGGAATGTATAACGTCTAGTTGGGTTCAATACGCCGTATCCAATGGTAGTGGATACGTCGTATCGAGCAACTGGGAAGACAGACTCGATAAAAATTAAAATTACAAGCCGGGTTGTCTCCCGGCAAGCACTTTTGTTTACAGAAAAGTCTTTAAGTTAGACTTGCCCCAATTTTATCCCATCCTTATAAAACAATTTAGGGTCGAACGGGATGCCAAATGGCACATATAAATTCTTGATAACAAAAATTATTGGCATCCATTTGTTAAAACATTGATTAGTCATGATTTTAATCATTAAAACAAAATCTTTTGTAGCGAAAGATTTACCTGGTGTGTCATGATTTGTTTCAACGTTTTCATCAAACTCAATGGGAGTGGTGTCATTGTTTGTGAAAATAATGTTATCCATTGGTTTGATAACAATGTTCTCCGAACACAATTCAGTATTGATTTCAACATAGTCATTTACCGGTTTCGGTTTTAAAATATCGACATGAATTAGTTTAGGAAAAAGCGAATCCTTGTCGTAAGTAAAAGTGTAATCTTCATCCTCAGAATCGGAGTATGATATGCTAAAATCAATGTTGGATTTAATTGCAGTGTAAATACTTACACTGGGTTCGGATAAAACATTATCAATTGATGTCGATGCATCATTATAGACGATAGCTGGGAAATCTGCTTCAAAATCATTAAAAAGATCAGAGTCATCACAAGGTACCTTACCGTATATAGCAGTCTCCCAATTAAATGTATCACCATGCTTCTGAGCTTTATCAGCCATAAGTTGAATGTACTCTTCCATCGTGATATCGGGGTCGTCCATTTTCTTGTAATTAAATTTGCTACAAAGAAAAAGATTAAATGGACTAATACGCCGTATTCAGTAAACTGAATACGCCGTATTGATGTTGGAGTCGAATACGTTGTATTGGTTTAGAAAAAATTTATACGCCGTATCTAGAAAGAAGAATACGCCGTATTAAGTATTCGACTCAGAAGGTTACAGTAAAATGTAACAATGTAGAAAACACATAAACACACAAATGCAAAATACACAATGCAGAAATCAAACACACAAAATCAAGCACACACAAAAATTACACTAGATGCAAATTAATCTAAGCTACACTAAACTAAAAATACTAATAAGTTCAAGAATCAAACAACTTCACTCCCCGGCAGCGGCGCCAAAAACTTTGATGTGTTTGTTGTCGTGTAGGTTGTTTTATGTATCAAGTTTTACTATTTATTTTATGCCGACTATACCTAAAAATAACACTTTAACGGGCAATGTACCCAGTCGGTGGTAGTTTCGTGGTAAGTAGGGTGTCGATCACTAAGAGCGAGAGCGTTAATTCCTAAGTCTACTAGTATTTTAGTTATCTAAGTTAGTATAGTCTAAGTTAAACCTACTCCTAATTCTAACGATTTTAAGAGGGGTTTAGCCTGAGAGACTAGCACGGGGTGTAGTGGTGACTATAACCTATCTCCTACGCACTAAAACACAAAAGACAATTAACAAAAGCAAGAAAAGCGGTATAGCCTAATAATAGAAAACTGTGTTAACCATGTTAATCCAGTTAAATGTTGGTTTGGCTTGATTGTGCAATGACCTATTTATCTCGAGGCGGTATATCATTCTTAAGATCTAGGCATTACTTCTTCCTAGAACCTAGACACGCATAGCCTGTCACGTTATACGCATCCCCATAAAGCACCCTGTTTGTAAGTTATAATCTACCTTAGGTGAGTGTGATGGTGCTCTCACTTAAACCCTAGCGCAAGGCGACTTTACCCACTTACTGCTAACGACAATTTATCTAGCTAGGAGTCCACTTCTATCCATATTCTAATAATGGTCTCTAGGGTTACGGTTGAATTGATAATTCTGGGGACACCTGCCAGTCAACCCCCTAAATTGCAAGACTAGAATTGGGCATTTATCAAGGTGATCTTATTTTCCCTAGACAAGATAAACACTATGTGGCGGACACCCTCGGCATCTAAGTCATAGACTATTTTTGATCCAGTTGATTAGGTGATTCACATATTTAGCACATAAACAAGTATCATGTGATAAAAATAATAAACAATCAACGATAAATTAAATAGATCCACAAGCCATAAACCAAACAATTAAACTTTCATAAACATGGCTAACACCTAACGGTGTTAGCCGTTAAACATTGTAAAGAGTACAAGATGGATAGTTGAACGTATGAGTAACCTAACCGAGTTAAACGAATGATACTCAAAGTCGAACGCGTATTTAACGTATACGAATTACCAGTTGATTTCTATTGAATGCGACACTTTGCTATACTTTCCTGCTCTTCCTGGCTTCTTGAAAATATGGTTAAGCACTCCCGAAAATCAAGTTTTGGGATTCTATTTATACTTGCTGGAATAGGGTCGATACGCCGTATCGGGATCCTCTGATATGGCGTATTGGGAGATTTCTTGGAGTAAGGATCACGTTGTATCTTCTATTGCTTCCAGAATATTCTTCTATAGTATCTTAGATACGACGTATAGGATCTTCTGAATACGGCGTATTGATCTTCAATCTTCATGGTAATTTGGTGAAGTCTAGGCACGGATACACAATATCTTTCGTATTGGATATGGCGTATTGGTTGTCAGGAACAACGTTCTTCAAATTTCTTCGTTTAAGCTCTAAATTGCGTGCCTTTGAGCTAAATATTCACCAAGTGCTCCGTAATTACTGCAAAACTAAATATAAGTGATTAAGTATCAATTCATGCAATAATTACATCAAATGGGTTAGAAAACTTGAGATTAATGATACGAATAATATGAACTTATTTGATGTTATCAAGTTCCTTCCAGTTTTGGGCAAAAAGACTCTGTCTTGGTAAAATCCTCAACTGAAGATTTTACTTTGCCATATCATAATACTGAAAGGACACTCCCACTTGAGTCTCAAATGAACACAACTAAGTCATTAGTTGCTGTCTCTGACTCTTCAACATTAGTCTCAAATGAACACAACGAATCATCAGTCTATAGCATCCCTCTTCCTTCACTGAAGAAACTAAGGTATGCTGAACCTGTCTCTGGACCAAGGACTATTAAATCTATTTTAAAGTCATGTTCCACATTCAAACCAGAAACCTTGAAAGGTATCATTAATGAACCATCCTCAACACATGCTAAGGATAAAAGGATTTCAGTTTCAGCTAATGCTGATAAACTAAAGAATGTGAAACTTGAAAATGATTTCCCTTTGGCTAATGCAATCAAAGATCTCAATGATCTGAAACTATAAGTTAGCCAATGTCAATATTCTTGGTACAAAGATAAAAAGAATCATCAGGTTCCCCAACACACACTTCAAACCAGGCACATCACACAACTCATAAAAGGATGTGAACTTTGTGGGCTAAACAATCACATCACTCAAAAATGTTACAAATTCTGTTCTGTTTAAAGTGTAAAAGAACTGATCACAGAGCATGTGATCATGTTGAATTCATGTCTACCATAAACATAACTCAACATCTCAAAAGTTTGGTTAGATCGTCCTCAAGATATAAAATACCTAGACCATCAAAACGCTTCTTTCCACCATGCACACACTGTGGCAGTCTAGATCATCTATATGATGATTGCTTATACTATCCCATCTGTGGAATATGTGAAAGTTATGATCATAAAACAAATGGTCATAACAGGATAATCTCTCTAGAAAGAGAGACCAATCCAAGAAATCCTTAGCATCCATTCAAAAGATTTGAAGTTTGTGGTAGTTCCATCCATACCACAACTGATCATTATGACATTGAACAGTTCAGAAGAGGTGAAGCACTTCAAGCTAAAAAGGCTAAAGAACAAAAAAGACTATGTTATCAAAAAATAACAAGTCAATGACTCCCATAAACAGGTGGGTCTCTAAGCAAAACTAGCCATTTTTACATTTATTTGTGTAGCCTAATCTTATCCTGCTCCTTGTGGAAGGATGCTAAAAGGCAAAGGTTATCTACACAAATAGGAAAAGTGATCAAAACTAAAGGTATTATATGCAGAATATTCTTCATACAATATTGAATGTCTTGATTATCAAAAATAAAAAATGGTATGGTTTATGCAAATCATTCGACCAAGGGGTCAAACGGATCAAACTGGTCTCATAGACCAAGATGATTCTTCAGACTGATGACTCCCTCAAAAGGAAAATCAGTCTAAACACTAAAAAAACACACCGATGAAAATCAAATCGTTGAAAACCTCACAAAAAGAACTGAAGATGCTCAGATGTCTGAATACTTATTCTTTTAGTTTAAAGGAATACTTCATTTCAAACAAGTAACTCCTACCAGGTTCTAAGAACATGATTTGAGTACAACTTGTTTTCTCTCCCAACCATACACTTATACAAAGAGTGAAAACTATGTTGATCTAACTCAAAATCTTGTATATTGTGTCAATTCTTAATTGATGTTAAGTATCCTTGATTCACATGATTAAATTTGTGCAAATAATTTTCTAAATTATTCAATCAAGGTACACAATAAATATTATAGGCATAATTACCTATGATATTAGAATTCAGACCTAACAAATCTAAAGGATGCATTTCCATCATTTAAGAAAATTATGTTTTGATAGCTAAAGTAAGGAATTTACCTTTTATGTGATCTGATCACATACACATACTAGCTCATCAAACAAAATTCTCAACTTATCATTGTACAAGTATCAGTCAAAATGGATTTTATCCAATAAATGACTAAGAGAATCAACTAGAACCCACCAGGATGTTCAGTTCTGGTCGCTGATATCCTAAAAGGATACTTAATCGTGCCCATGCTAAAAGCAAAATTATATACTAAAGGAACGAAGGGTTCAGTACACTGAGACAAAGAAACACATGATGTTTCCATCTCAACCATGTTTTAAAGATTGATTTCTGAACTAGGTATGCTATTCACTGATACCAAACCCTGAACCTTTAAAACCTTCAAAACTGAAGAAGGTTCAGCGAAGGTCAAAACTAAACAATACAAATGTATTAACCTTCAGTTTAGTTTTAGTAGAGTATTTTAAAGTACGCCAACGATCTAAATACTTAGTGACCATCTGCTTTAAAATAAAAAATACTCTTTAGTTTTTGAGTTATTATAAGTACGCCAGCGATCTATGGATTTAATGCCCATCTTGTTAGTGGAAATATTATGATATTTAAACTAAACAAGTCCTTTGGTTTTAATAATGACAAATAAGTAACTTGTAATACATAACGTAAAATGTACAGGTTACGCGTGATCACAACTCATCAACGCATACATTCATTAACACCTCTTGACGTCTCGAGTCTACTCATGCTTCAATAAAAGGTATGAATATATTTGTTAAGTTGCATTATGATCAACCCAATTAACAAACCAATGAAAATGATTTATTAAGTAATTAATCACATTAGAGAATAAGACAAAACTTAATCACTTAATTAACTAACACTAGATATTTCTTCTAGAAGCAATCTTTCATATTAGGAAACAATCTTGGAAGATCTAAACATGTCTAACCATTTTAGATAATAGGACAAAATAATTAGGGAATAAGGATAAAACTAATTATTCTTGTTTATCCATTTATGAAAATAAATCTTTTATAATCTAACCAAATCAAACATGTCTAACCATTTATGGTAATCCCTTTAGACGCTTGTACTTAAATATCATTTAAGTACAATTAGGAGATTTTATTAAGATTTATGGTTAACCACTAAATACAAAATAACGGGCAACTGCACCCGACGAATCCACCAAATACAAGCACGGATCCATCGTAGCTAGATTCGTGGGTCGGCCAGGTTTTGAATTTCAAACTTTGCCTATAAATAAAGGCCAATTTTTTTCATTAAATCTCAACCCTTTCCATTATTTTCTCTAGTTTTCACACACACATTAACATGTATTTAAAACCCCACTAACATATGATCATAATGCTTCTAACCTTCATTTGTTGCAAGCATGATTCCATATGATCATCCACTCAAGCAAGCTTAGAGATCTTGCCATCATTTTCCACATACCTACATATATGAAGATTTATCACAACAAGCCAAGAGACTTATGATCTTCATCAATAACACCATGCTTAGTGATCTTGATGTTTTAGATTAGGTTTTTACATCCAATTGACAATTATGTATTGGATCATCATTATACACATTTGTGTATCATTCATTACATTACAAACTAGATGTTAGTTAGTTTATGTGTTTGGACCATAAAACACAAGGTTTCTTATGTTGGGCCATAAAATATAATGGGTTTAGTTGTACCCGAAGAAGGACTCGGTATTTAGCTTAGTACCAGAAAAAGTGTAAGCAACGTTGATGTGTTTCAAAAGCTTTAAATTTATAAGACTAGAAATACCGGTTATTAGATGGAAACACACGGGTAAAAGTATAACCCACATATGTAGTATAATCTTTTTTAGGTAAGACCAGGTCGTTCATAAGGATTTGCGTAGTGTTTAAATAATCAGAAGAAAAATAAACTTTAACAATTATGAAATAACTTTTGTTTTACCAAGTAATAATAAAGATGGCTATTCAGATCAGTTGAAAATAAGTTATAAGTGATGGTGGTGATTATGATCCAAAATATAGAACTTTAATTTATAAAAAGGATTTCTCGTCAGAAAACGCTTTCACAAACTAACAGGATTAACTCAAGACTTATACTTAGTTAACTAGACCAAACCTGTCACTCAAACAATCTAGTTATTATTATATCAAAACCTTATTTTGTTTATCACTTATGAAAGTGGATTTCTCGACACAAACGATAAAGATCGTAGACAAATCTTCAAAACCATATAGATCATAACGGGTCTTTCGACCTATACCGATATGATTATATAATCTAAGTGGATAAGCAAGAATGATATGTTAAGACACAATAAGATTGCAACATAAACTTGAGATTAATAAGATTATGATCACACCAACCACTTGTTTATTATAATAACTTCACCGAATAGTCATGAGAGAATTAGCCTCTCATGGCTATGTAGTTCATAACATAGGATGATTCAACATAAACTTGCATTATTTTGATAAACTACAATGATGTTCTTCTTCGTTCTTGGTGGTTTTGATCTTTATTCCTCCAAAGGTGTGGTGTTTTTGGTGTTTTTACTTAGGAAAGGGTTGAGATATGATTATTTAAGATATGATTGGGGGAGGAGTGGAGTGTGTGGTGTGAGATGAATGAAATAAGTGAGAGGATAATTGAAATGGGTGTAAATCCCGTTCACTCTATTATAGGTGAGACTTTTGGGTAAAGCCCCTGCGGCGCACATAGGGAGTTAATGCACTATCATTAATTGTCTTCATTTACTTCGCGTAGCCAGGTGGAAAGTTCGGTGCATAATGGAAGTAAGTGCGGCGCACTTGGTGAGTTAATGCACTTCTTTGACTGAGCTTTTAATTCTTTGACTTTGGGAAGAAGTGCGGCGCACTTAAGGGCAAAACTGGCGCACTTGGCATATTCCAACTTGAGACTTTATCTTTTCTTGTATCTTGCTTTCCAAAGTGTATAAGTGTTTGATTTTTTACTTCTCTTGAGCTCGGAGTGTCTTCAAGTGAACCTGCATGTTTTTTATGCTATTAAGTATCGAAAGTTCACGAGAAATGATAGAATATATACAAATAATGCTACCGAAAACATGTATAATTTGGGCATATCAAATCCCTCCACACTTAGCTATTGCTTGCCCTCAAGCAATCAAAGCGAGAAAATAAGATCATTTATCGTGACGTGGAGAAAATTTGGATTTTTAATAAGAGCTTGCATATTGATTAATGATGCGTGTTTTTATTTAATATATAATTACCAAGTTTTAAATTTATAAAAACTCTTTTTACCTTTACAAACACACTAACGAGCAGAGAACCCGATCATGGGTAGTACAGAGTTGGTAAATCTAAGGTCGTCCCAAGAGTAGTAATTAATGAATCAAGACTTGCGAAAGAAGGGAAAAGCTGAAGATAATTTTTTTCACTATTTTAACAGGAAGTAAAACTAGGATAGAAGGCATACCATTACCAAGTTGCTCATAATGATTCCATACTTCTTTAGTGCAATTTTCTATTACCATGACATGAGGTGACACTAAGCTCGAACGAACATCCTTATTTAGCCTATGATTCCTAGGTGGAATGAACCCTGAGAGGAATTGACCTATTCCTAGTTCACAGTGATTGATTCCTCTCGTGGTTTAATGATAACACAACTGCAACTCGAATGTGGGTCACGTCTAATACCAAGTTATATTTATGGTAAAAGCTTACTTTTGGATCAAGTATGGGCCGAAGTTGAATTATAACAAAACCGATGCTAAAGCTGCGAAATACTCCATCTCAATTCTAAAGTTAAGAGAACGATGTCATGGGTAAACATCAAACCTCTAGTGTATATGGGTACTACGAATAGAGAATTGAGAATATCTGAGCGAAGAGGGTATCTTGCACTTAGAATTCTCGCAATCTTGATCTAAAACTAAAATAGAGATTCTACAACACAAGCTTGATACATATTATAATAATAATAACAAAAGAAGTAAAGAGATCAAAAATTAAACAAAATGACAATGCTATTAAGGAGAATTATACTCATGCTTAGTACATAGGAAGATGTAGGAAACATTGCGAAACACTAAAATTCCTAAGACTAAATTTGTCACATGTTACATGGCTTCTTCTACCTTCCTTCTATCACTAGTACTGCTAAGAATGTTGTTCCCACACCCAAGAGTGGGTTGTGGGAAGGGTAGTTTCCTTCTTGAGCTGAAATGCGTCAAATATATAGGCTTTAAATGTGTTACGGCATAACGCTGAGAACAGTTATGCCGTAACCATGGTACACGTATTTCCAAAATTAACATAGGTTACGGCGTAACTAATATGCTTGTTACGCCGTAATTACAGATTCATCTTTCCATAACTTCGTGTATTAGAGATGTTGCGGCGTAACCACAAGCATGTTACACCGTAATGTAGATACGATCGTGATTTATTTCCTTGTATACTGTTACGGCACGACCAGTAGTATTGTTACGCCGTAACTCTATTTTAGTCATGATCTTCTTTCCATAGTTATGGTTACGGCGTAACCAGATACGGTGTTACGCCGTAAAGATTGTTGGGAAATATATTGTAAAAGACTTAATACTGGTAGTATAACAGTTAAGTCTGGCAGTACTAAGTTAAGTCTGGCAGTACTAAGTTAAGTCTGGCAGTACTATAGTTAGTATTGGTCGTATTTAGTTAAGTTTGTTTATGTAACAGAAAATAAGTAATAGTTATCTTAGAGATATTTTAGGAGATATCTTAGGAATGGATATGTATTATCCTTTCACACATTTTGTAAAGCCTTCTAGGGTTTCCTTGGTGTATAAAAGGAACCCTACGGCATAGAGTTTCATATATTGAATAGAAGCATTAAAGCTTAATAGAAATCAATAGCAAAATTAGTATTATTACTGGTAGAGTGGCAGTACTATAGTTAGTACTAGTCGTATGTAGTTAAGTCTGTCTATGTAACAGAATAGAGGTAATAGTTATCTTAGAGATATTTTAGGAGATATCTTAGGAAAGGATATGTATTATCCTTTCACA
>BQNB010038210.1:8123-48909 GCA_026074375.1 Tanacetum coccineum | reverse complement strand
AGTCGAAATATATACTAGTTTTTAAACTATCACATGTATCCCTTTTACTAAACCCCACATGCTACCAACTCTTTTCCCTTTTTCTGATTTCTGTCGCCCAACAGTGGGTTATACCCACTTGCCTTGTGCAACCTATCCTATGTATAATTATATGTCACGTGTTATACTTCTTCCTTTTTCCCTTTTTCTGCCCAACAGACGCAGCAACATGCATGCTTCAGTTTTATATACTTTTGTATATGATTATGACTAGGGTGATTTATAACTGGATGGCTAGATTTCGAGACACCCGCGACCTCTTTGTTTCATGCATAACACGCAGCCGAATCAGCAGGTATTGACTCGTCATTCTTGCTAGCATGCGACACAAGTGAAGGTTTTTGTTTCGAAACGATACGCACGGAGTGCTCTTTCTTGCAACGTAAATGACGCACCCTTAAAGGTTATATATTTATAGGTTTTCTTGTTAACTTGTATGGTCCCATGCTATAAGGTTGGTTACGAGGTTGGTGAAGGTTGAGGCACAAAGACAAACTTCATGCATCCAAGCAGACGCAACAGTGGCTGTATAGCCATGTTTTCTTGCAACGAGACGCAACGCAACAACCATGACTATGTTGTACCCCTTCACGACGTGGCGGTACGTCTCATGTGTTATATGTGTCAAGGGTTTACAAGGTAGAAGCATGAACCAACGAGCGTGAGTTGTTTGCCTTTAACCAGGTCTGTGACGCACCATTTAGCGAGAAACGGTCACTGTGGTCCGCCTTGGGCTGCTTGGTCACGCTCATTGTAGGTGTCGAGGTCACAACATAAGAACGTTACTATATTTCACGCGAAGTTCTAAGGTGTTTTGGTCTCTAAAGAGCCAATGCATTTGGTCGTGATATGTTTAGGGTTTTCACAAGAATTTTGGTCTCGATACTAGTCTTCTATGCGGAAGGTGTAGTCTATAAATTTGGTTTTAGTTGTTATTTTATGTGCGTAGCGAAGGCTCTTGTATGCGTGCGTAAGCACAAGGTATGCGTGCATTATATACTAACCTTGCATGGCTTGCACCATGCAGGTCTTGTATGTGTAGTGCAAAGTCGAGGCTTTTTCTAATGAAACTATAAGGGTATGTGACATACCATGATAAATGTTAAGCTATAAAAGAAAAAGGCTTACAAAGGACCAAGTGCTTGCTAGACGATGAGAGGTGTAGCGGTGACGATGAGTGCAAACCAATCCTTGGTTACTACTCTTCAAGCCCGACGTTCACTAGCCCTTAGTAACCCGTCGTTCGCCTAGCTTGTGCCCTCAACGAAGCTTGAATTTTGACTCGTATAATTTTACTTATTATTTTCAAGTTTTCGTTGTGAGTCATTTGTTTTTGCATGATGTCTATTTATACTACAAGGTGCTTACCAGTTCACTGAAACCATGCATGTGAATGGTATTATTCACATATACTATTAGTTATGATACTATTTGTGATGATCACTTTTTCTATAATACTGCTTTATTGAATTGAAGTGTGAAACAAGACATAGCAGGTGAACAATCTCAAAAAGGTGAAGGACATAAGATGTAAGAACGAAATAATTGTGCTAACTCGTTTATTTTGAAATCCCATCTACTGATTGACTTAGATAACATTTCGTATATTTGAGTTTTTAGGAGATGCAACGTCAAGTTATATTGTTGATTTAGTAAAGTCTAAATATTGGACCATTTATATTTTATTTATTGAAGTATATATGGGTTTACAAAATAATATTGTCGTGTGATTTTTGTTTCGCGCGGCGTGAAAGTAAAATATGATTTTTATTGTTACGCAATCTCAAAAGTACCCCTTTTTTGCTTTCCTAATTAAATACGATTTATCGCTTGTTATAACTCCTTGACTAGCACCAAAAAAACATTGTATGCCCTGAAGGAACATTATTAGAAAAATAACGACAATTAGCAATTGCTTGCGATACATACTTTCACGTAAAATAACAAGAAGTTCTAATTTTTTTTTCGAGGTGTCATATCCGCCCCGTGTTATGCGATTTCGTCCCGAAATCAAGATATTGTGGTAGATCGCGGATTTGTGAATAGGTGAGGGTATTTCTCTCGGAACTGGTCTTCGCGTTCCCGCGTGTACTCTGGACCTCTACGTGCGTTCCAACGGACTTTAATGATAGGTATACGGCTTTGTTTGAGTTGCTTGACCTTGCGGTCCATAATCTCTACGGGTTCTTCAATGAAGTTGAGATTGTCGTCGAGTTGGATCTCTTCCAACGGAATGACGAGCGAGTCATCGGATAAACACTTCTTTAGATTGCAAATGTGAAACACGTTGTGTACTCGACTAAGTTCTTGAGGTAATTCCAAACGGTAAGCTACTGGACCAATCCTTTCTATGATTCTGAAGGGTCCAATATAGCGAGGGTTCAACTTTCCACGCTTTCCAAATCGCATCACACCCTTCCAAGGTGCGACCTTGAGCATAACCTTATCTCCAACTTCAAACTCAAGGGGCCTACGCCTCTTGTCAGCATAGCTCTTTTGTCGATCACGTGCAGCTTGCATGCGATCCCTAATCTTGAAAATCTTTTCCGTAGTCTCGTGAATAATCTCTGGTCCGGTAAGTTGTGCTTCTCCAACTTCAGCCCAACAAACAGGCGATCGACACTTCCTACCGTAAAGTGCTTCGAACGGTGCAGCTTTAATACTCGTGTGATAACTATTATTGTACGAAAATTCTACTAGGGGTAAATGTCTATCCCAACCATTTCCGAAGTCAATCACGCAAGCTCTTAGCATGTCCTCTAATGTCTGAATGGGTCCTCTCACTCTGACCATTGGTCTGAGGATGATAAGCAGTACTCAGGTTCAATGTGTACCCAATGCGTTATCAAAAGATTGCCAAACACCGAAGTGGAAAGCTACACGATTCAGAGATGATTGACACTGGTAATAACGCCAATGTCTTGCTACTATCTCCTTCATGTATAACCTCGTCAATTTTTCTGTTGAATCCATCTCTCTCATTGGCAAAAAGTGCGCAGACTTAGTAAGAACGACAACAAGACCCAATCGAAATCGTATCCGGCTGCCGTTTTGGGTAGTTTGGTGATGAAATCCATCGTTATCTTCTCCCACTTCCATTCTGGTATATCGGGTTGGACTAATAAACCAGGTGGCCTCTAATGTTCTGCCTTAACTTTGGCACAAGTTAGGCATTTGCTAACATATGTGGCGATGTCAGCTTTCATGTTTGGCCACCAATATAACATCTTCAGGTCATGGTACATTTTGTCAGATCCTGGATGAATAGAATACGTAACTTATGCGATTCGTTCATAATCCAAAGATCTCGTGTCACTAATAATGTGGTAACCCAACTCCTAATACCAAACTTAATGTTCCATCAGCGGCGGGCTTCTATTCTTTAAGCAATAGCCTCATATCTTCGGCTTCAATGTTTTCAAACCTTAAACTAATTCTTTAGAGCCTCAAGGATTCCGAGACGGAAGGTCCAAGCCAATGGTCATAACCAAGGCTCTTACTATGTATTGGTTCGATCTTTCCTTTTGACTCAAAGCATCTGCTACGCATTTGCTTTCCATGGGTGATAACGAATTTCGCAATCGTAATCACTTAGGAGTTCTATCCATCGCGTTGCCTCATATTAAGGCCTTTTGGTCCTGGATATGTTGGTAGACTTCATGTGGTCGGTGATACTACATACTTCGTCGCTATAAATATGTCTCTCCAGATCTTTAGGGCAAACAGCTACCTGCTCCTAACTCCAGATCATGAGATGGTGTATTCTCTCGTGCATTTTTAGTTTGTCTAGAACGTATGCAATAACCTTTATTCTCTGTATTAGTACCGCACCTAACCCTTTTATGGATGCATCACAGTACACCACAAAATCTTCACTGCCTTTCGGTAGTGCTAAGATAGGTGCAGCACATAGTTTCTGTTTCAATAGTTGAAAAGCTTCTTCTTGTTCTTCACCCCAATCGAACTTCTGGTTCTTCTGCGTAAGCTCAGTCAAAGGCTTAGCTATTTTGGAGAATCCTTCAATGAATCTCCTATAGTAACCTGCAAGACCTAAGAACTGACGAATCTCCGAAGGAGTAGTTGGAGATGCCCAATTCTTAACAGCTTCAATCTTAGCTGGGTCCACGTGAATACCACTGCTATCAATCACGTGACCAAGGAATTTTACCATATTGATCCAAAATTCACACTTGGAAAATTTGGCATAAAGTTCCTCTTTCTTCAACAACTCCAGAATAGTTTTCAGGTGTTCTTCGTGTTCTTTCTCGTTGTGGGAGCATATGAGAATGTCGTCGATGAACACAATCACAAACTTATCTAAGTATGGCTTGCACACACGGTTAATGAGATCCATGAACACCGCAGGTGCGTTGGTCAAACCAAAAGGCATAACTCGGAATTCATAGTGTCCGTATCGTGTTCTGAAAGCAGTCTTGGGAATATCTTCTTCTCTAACCCTTAACTGATGATAACCTGACCTTAAGTCAATTTTTGAGTAGATGCTGGATCCTTGCAACTGATCGAATAAGTCATCGATCCTTGGTAAGGGATAACCATTTTTCACTGTAAGTTTGTTCAACTCACGGTAATCGATACACATCCGGAAAGATCCATCTTTCTTATTGACAAACAAGATTGGTGCTCCCCACGGAGAGGAACTTGGTCTTATAAAACCTTTGTCAGAAAGTTCTTTTAGTTGTTCGGCTAGCTCTTTCATCTCTGCAGGTGCAAGACGATATGGTGCGCGTGCAACAGGTGCAGCTCCGGGTATTAACTCGATATGAAATTCTACTTGGCGTGTCGGGGGTAATCCTGGCAAATCTTCAGGAAATACTTCCGGAAAGTCTCTGACAACAGGCACATCTTCAATTCGCCTCTCTGGAATTTCGGTTTTCTCTTCCTTCATCATTTGAATCAAGAACACTTGACATCCTTGGTCGATGTACTTCTGTGTCCTGATGCTCGAGATGACTTCTAATCTCGATTCGCTTTTAATTCCGCTCCTTTCGCCTTGTATGATCAACATATCGTTTCTGTACGGAACACGAATGTACTTCTCATAACACACAACTTCTGCGCGATGTTCGGCCATCCAATCCATTCCGACGATGACGTCAAAACTTCCTACTAGTTCTAAAGGGAGTAATCGATTTTGACATGTAAATTTGCAAGTTAAGAAGTACACCCTCTTAAATAGAATATGTTGGTTAGACGACTTTCCGTTGGCTAACTCCACGCTATAATTAGTGTCTAGGGTTGTAGGATGGATGTCTATATATTTACTGAAAGCATATGACACTAAGCTTCTATCCGCACCAGTATCAAATAGCACCGAAGCATAAACATTATTGATCATGAACTACAATCCCCATCATTAGTTTCTCTTTCACAGCAGCCTCAACACAAGGTGTATATTATGCCAGGTGATTTGTGTCCTCCTTGATGCTGGTTTGATGCTAGGTTATTTCCTTTAGGGTTACCTTGATTCTGCCTCTGATTGATTCAGAGGATTATTGTTTGGTTGCCTCGAATTTGGTTTCCACCGCCTTGACTTCCATTATTCGGACACTTGTTCTTGTAATGTCCCTTCTCACCACATCCGAAGCAAGTAACATCACTTCCCCGTCCTCCTTGGCTTCCAGGTCCTCTTTGGCTTGCGGGACGAGGTGGAGCTCGGCAGTCTTTGACTTTATGTCCTGCCCTTCCACAGTTGTGACAAGTAGGAGGGCATGCGTCAGTGTGGTGTCGTCCACACTTTCTGTAGTAAGGTAATTTACCAGCATAGGAACCTTGTTTTTTTTGTTTTTGAGGGGTTTTTGTTTTTTTTTTTTTTTTTTTTTTTATTTTTTTTTTTTTTTTTTTTTTTTTTTTTTTTTTTTTTTTTTTTTTTTTTTTTTTTTTTTTGCCCAGCTTAAACACCCTTGATGTCTACTGGACGTTTGTTCAAAATGAGATTACTAGAGGTGTTTGTTTGTTGTTTGTTTGGTAGTGGTTTCTATTCCATTTCCGCTTGTCACCAGAGTTTTCTCCTAACTCTTGGACTACTTGTTACATCAACCCTTGAGCCATTTCAATTGTTTCATGCAAATCTACTGTCCCGCTCCCCCCCACCCACCCCCCCCACCCCCCCCCCTTGTGCTTGGACGAGGTTACGTTACCCTTGATCTCAAGGTAGACCTTCGATGTAACTTCTAAAAACCTGGTCGGGGTTGGGTACCCATTTCAGGCGATAATAGATGAGTTTTGAAACGTATTGATTGAATGCGGTAAGGTTTGTACCCTTCACTTTTAAGTTCCACAACTCGTTTTCTATTTGATTGATTTCATTCCTAGGGCAGTACTTCCGAATGAACATAGCCTTGAAATCACTCCAAGGTGTTGCATGAGCGGTATCGAGAGTAACATAATGAACATACATGTTCCACCAAGTTAAGGCACCATCTAGCAGTGTGCTAAAAGCAAATTTTACTCTGTCACCTTCAGCAACGTTGCTTATCTCAAATTGAGATTCTAGTTTCTCAAACCATCAGGTTAAGCCTACAGCACCTTTAATACCACGGAAGTTTCATGCAAGACTACACGAATTATTTGTAGTTGCATGCCTTATTCCTGGAAAGAGTTGGGATCTAGGTTGGTTTTTCTTCTTGAATGCTTGCAGCATTAGTCACAGCGGCAGCTGCGATTGCTTCAAGCTACGTCTGTAGTAATGAGCTGGTCCAGCATTGAGTGTCAAAGCCATTGTTGATTTCCACGTATGTTTAGTTGTCGAACGGTTGACTAGAGGTTTTCCTGCAGACAGTTTTGGCGTCGTCCGAGTTTCCTTTTTATAAGATAGACAATGGAAATTGACAGTTTATACATGTACAAAGCTTACTATGCGAAAGAAAGTCACGTTACTAAAAAAAGTCACTGTTGGGGTGGATCTTTTTGAAAAAATACAGTTAATATTCGCAAACGACGATACTTAGTTCAAAAAGTCTAGGGATACAAGAGTTCACTAGCCGTGACCAACCATAGCTTAGTGGTTGTGTACAAAAAGATAAAAATAACAACTTGTTTTTGTTGTTATGGTAGATTCCTCTGGACCACTTCCTCGAGTGCCTCCTTTCTCTTCTGTCGTGCTTTCTCCTGAGCATTATTAGCACGATCCTCTGCATCCTCACACACTTATCTAAGTTGAGTAATCAATTCGTTGACAGAGAGCGTCTCCAATGAACTTTCCCTCCAACTCGGGCTTTAAATCCACAGTGTCCATGAAGGCTTCTAACTCCACCAAAGCATTTGGGTTAACGGTCATGTCCTCGAAATGGTATGCAACTGTCCTCTAAGCTGTCCAATGCGTACGGCAAGGTTGTCTCAAGACAGGCATCGAATCTAACCAATTTCCGTCCCGTAGGCAGTTAGAGCTTCTTCTCTCTGGGTGGGGTCCGTTTCAGCAATCATCCGCTGGTAGGCAGCCATCGAGAATGTGAGGATAAAGTGAGGTGGTGAGAGTAAGGGATGAAGTATATAATCGATCAAGTTTAATAAACGAAATTCGGCACGTTCCAGCCAAGATTCGCTCAATGGGTAAAATAGAACATACGAGCGTACGTCCAGAAAGTTGTGGAATCGTGTACAGATGGCAAAATAAGGTAACCGATAGTAGGGCCCTCTATAATACACCGGAGAAGTGTGTCGGGAGGAGTCTGATAGGTACCAGTGAGGGTTATCGGTGTGGATCTCAATTCTTCCGGATTTGACCAATTTGTTGAGACAAAAATATGAAATAAGGATATAGGTATATTTCAAAATACGCATAGTTAAGCCTGTTTAATACACATGTAACCCATATTAAGTATATGTATATGTTTAATACACATGTAACCCATATTAAGTATATGTATTTCATATATGTCTATTTCACATGTATCCCATTTTAATATATGCATTCCTTTGATTGTTGATTCCTATGTACCCCATATTGAGAAACCAGCAATGACAGACAATAGAAGCATAATAAGCATGTTAAGCAGATAAGGGTGGAGTCGTATAGTCAAGTGCTACTAATGTAACTAGTTTCTCTATAACTCAAGCTCTGATACAATTTCTGTCACCCCCAAAATATCAGAGTATAATGGCAACCGAGGGCGTGTGACTTCATGATTATCATACTTCTAAGCAATACAGAACGACCTCTATATGAGACGTTTTAAGAAAATTGATCATTTGTATTAGGAAATAATAAATTGTTTAAACATTCAGCGGAAGCATAAAAATAGACAATACGACATTGTTTTTAAATAGTACAAATGATCTTTAGATAACTGGAAATGACTGCAATGCATGAACTTCATATTATCATCTACGTTTCTTAATACCTGAGAAAGCATGCTAAATGTCTACATAAAGTTATGAGTTCATAGGTTTGTTTAAGGCAGAAAATGAAAATGGGGGGTTATTATTTTATGATCAAAAGATTTCATCCGCATGATGACAATAGTAAACAGATACAATGTCATATAAATTGCATTACATAGTCAAAGCCTCATGACACCGAAGCGTTAACATATACCCAACAATAATTGCAAATGCCCTTGCAGGTTCCTAACTCGGGATACCCCTTAATCTGACTCAATGACCTGTATTCGCTTGACTAATGTCAGTCCAAGTCGAACAGGGACGTCAATCCCGATAGATCTATCCATAACATTCGCGCTTACAAGTAATTAACGGTTCATGATAAATCGGGCAATAGCTAACTTGGGTAGCATCGGGACTAAGACCACACATTAATAGTAATTGAACTTTGTAATCACAACGTTGACAATAAGCAAATGTTCTCACCCCAAAAGATGATTTAAAACAGTAGAGTAAGGGCTATGAAAACTCACCTTGACAGTTAATCGTCGAAGATTGAAAAATGGATTAAAGCACGTCAGATAGCGACTCAGTCAAACACCTAAGTAATTATGACAATTCTGAGTTTACATTCTAAACCTTAATGTATGCAGTGTATTATGCACATGGTTAAGAGGCAGGGTCGTTTATGAGTTAACGTTTTACGTTTTCAAAGTGTTGATTAAACCGTTGGCTCTAGGGACGACTTTACATCTATAAGTATCTATACAGGAATCTATACTATCACGCGTCGCAATTTATATTCACAAGTCCATGTGATTTATATCTAAAGAAAATATAAACATCATTTGTAAGTTAACAAAGTTTTATATATTATTCCTTACGCGTTTATTTTATTTATACATCGTAGTCGTTAATTAATTTATGTAATTATCATATTTACATTTCACGGTTCGCTTGATTCCTTTACATTTCAAAAAAATGTATATTTAGTCCCTTGACTATCCAAGATCAAAATATATATATATATATAGTAATATATATATATAGTATATATAACTATATATAAAATCTAATATATTTATTTTATTGGATAGTCAAGGACAAAATATACATTTTAACGTAAGGCGAGTTTTATATTAATCGCGTTAATTTGTTATAAAATTAATTACGTTATATTACGCTAATTCGTCGAAGGTCGTTGTTTCATTAACTTTCGAGAAATTCCTTTACCCGTTTCGTTTGAGTCTCGACGAGGGACAAATGAAAGACTCGAAAACATGCACGTTTCTATATTTCTTTGTGTCAAAATTTACAAGTAAAATATACAAGTATTATTTCTCATGTAATCCGACATTGCCAACCACTTATCCCTTCCTTTTTCTGATTTTGGGTCGAGCACAGTGGGTTATACCCACTTGGTTTTGTGTCATCTTCTACCTCATATATATATAATGTTACATGTTCCTTCCCTTTTCTTTTTGCTTCCCTACCGACGCAACAACAGTGAGTTCAACACTCACTGTTTTCTTTTCCTTTTTTCTGCCCAACCGACGCAACACAAGCATGTATAAATATTTTATATATGATAATGGCTTGGGTGTTTACAACTAATGGCTAAAATTTCGAGACACCACGCGACCTCTTGTTTCATGCCATTTATATTTGTAAAATAAAAAAAAAAAAAAAAAATAAATAACAAGCACCGCAACAGCAAGCAACGCTTGCCATGACTCGCTTGCTAGCATGCGGTACAAGTGGAACCTTGGTATGAAACAGCAAGCAAGAGTTGCTTGTTCTTACAGCATCTGCGACGCACCCACAGCGAGTAAGAACACTGCTGTGGTTTGGCCAGGTTCGCGGTCAAGCCAGGTTGCACGTCAAGGTTCCATGTGAGGGCTTCATCATCTATTGATGCATGACTCTAATGGTTTGTTTAACCCCTAACGAGCCAAACAGTTAGTCACGCATGTTTAAAGTTTTTATAAGACTTCTTATCTCGTTACTTGTTTTATATGCGGAATGTGTAGTTTACAAATCATACTATAGTCGTTATTTATGTGTGGTGCGATGTGGTCTTTGCATGCGTGCGTACGCACTAATCACGCATGTGTCATATGTCGTCTATAAACCATGCAAGGCCGAGACCTTTGGCTGGCTTGCCAAGGTTGCATGGCTTTGTTTTGGTCGCAAGAATGGGTTAAAATAGTCATGGATAAACTGAAAATGACTCACCGAGGTCAAGCTCGTTAGATGATGAGAAAGATGTATAGGGTCGAACTACACTTGGTTGCTACTCCTTCTAAGCTGACGCCCACTTAGTAACTTGCACTCAACGAAACTTTAACTCGAACATATTAATTTACTTATTGTTTTCAATTTTAGTTGTGATACATTTTTCATGCACGGTTCCTCAGTTAGACTCAATCGCTGGCTAATTTACTGATATCTTACAGTTGAACGTAACTATACACATTGTTGCACCAGGTGAAGATGCTAATACTGATTGGTCTTGCATTTTATACTTTTCAAACTACATTCGATAGAATCTCTACTATTCCTTCCATTTGAATTTGTATCAGTTGTATAATACGTATCATGTGATAGAAAATCTCAATAAAAAATGGGTAGGTAAGTGTGTAAGGATATGTAACGATAGTGTTTTCTCAATATGTATGTGTTTGCTAATATGTATTTTTATGTATTAAATTCTGATATGGTTATTATATGCTTTCATATGTTTTAATGTTTCCTTTGAAATTAAGTTAAAGGTTTTCATGGATATATATGTTAACGTAGATGTTTTTTTTATAAAGTCTACAAGTAAATAGCCTAGTTTCACAAATGTGAAATAAGCACAATTTTTATCGTTACGCGTTCTAAAATATCCTTTTAGACACAGGGGCAATAATGGTGATATTCGCGTGCAAATCAAACCTTCCATGACAAAAAGTAGTGCATGACGATCATAATATGACTTCTTATTGAAATTAACGATAAATCTTGCAAACTTGCAGTACATAACTTTCACTTAACGAAAAGAGAAATCTAATTTCTTACGGGGTGCCACAACAACCAGCATGATCCGCATCTGCAAATGTTGTTAGTGCAATTGAAGAATCCTTCGGATACCATAGTCCTCGATTGACGGTTCCTTTTAGGTACCGAAAGATCCTTTTGACCGCATGTAAGTGCTTTTCGGTAGGCCAAGCCTGATACGCAAGGGCACACCTGCCTATAGGCAAATTGTAGGTGCAGTCCTACTGCTGTGAGATAAGGAGGGTGTCAATCATGCCACATAGTGTGACGGAATCAATAGCTTTCCCTTCTTTATCTTAACCCGTTTTTTTTGGATTTCTCCACCAAAGGAGAATCCACTGGTCAAAGAGTCAAACTGTATTTCTTTAAAGATTCAAGGGCATTTTTGACTGGTTAATAAAAGGATGCAATTTGGATTTTGAAAAATCTATATCCTAAGAAAAATGAGAATTTGCCCATCATTGAACATCTTAAATTTTGAACAGAACATAATTTTAGCAAATAAGGTCCACAAAGTTCAGGTGTAGATGTAGCAAAGATTAATTATCACGAGACATATACTTATCAAGAGTAATTCCTTCCTTCCTTACGGATGAACATAGTAAGTATCCCTAAGCCATTGTAGAAGTCATGATATCATAAACGAAACAACATGTCATACTACGCGCGTGGAGCTTGTTTCAACCCATAAGAGCATTCTTTAGCTTGTACATGTGATTGGGGTTATCTGGATAGACAAAACCGTCCATCTGGCTTACATAAACCTCTTCCCGTAAATTACCATTCAGAAACGCAGTCTTGACATCTATTTGGTAGACGACCATGTTCATGTGAGCGGAAAACGCGAGAAAAATATTTATAGCCTCTAATCTTGCAACCAGAGCAAAAGACTCTTCAAAATCAATTCCCTCTTATTGACGGTAACCACGGACCACTAATCGAGCCTTGTTCTTTAGAATACCTCCCAGTTCGTCTAGCTTCACTTTGTAGATCCACTTCAAAGTAATAACCATAACTTTGTGTGGTCGGGGTACGAGCTCCCATACTTCAAGGCGTTTGAACTCATTGAGCTCTTCTTGCATTGCTTCGATCTAGCAGGATTGAGTCAAAGCATCTTTATACGTCTTGGGTTCAACAGCAGTGAGGAAAGCATCATAGTAACAGAAAAAAGCTTGCTCATGTAATTGTAGCCTTGTAGAAACTGGCCTATCAAGTTCACCGATTATATTTTCAAGTGGATGATCCTTAGTCCATTTGCTATTATGTTTAGAAATTTAGTGATCGGGATGCACAATTGTATGAATAGAATCCGACAATAAAGATTGATCAGAAGGGATTTCTGGAATTGGGATACCAAAGTATGGATCATTACCCATATGTGAAATTACAATATCATGATTATCTTTTTCAACATCGTTAGGAATGACGGGAGGTTGAGTTTCGGTTGTTGTTTGAGAATGACTTGGTGATGGTGCATCTTGGTCAACATTTGTTGATGTAGATGAACAGGTTGATACAACGGGAACTGGAGCAACTACTACATGAATTGTAGCAACGACTTTAAAGACTGAATAATCAACACTAGGTGAAGGAGTAAGTAATTCATCAAAAATTGGTTGAAACAAAGTATCCCAATCTGTTCTTGACGGTGGTACAAACTGTGTTGAAGGGAGGAGGGTTTGGCACGGTCTAAACTAATTGTTGCAGGATTTCTTTTCATGAAGTGCGGGTCTGAACAAATATATTAAGAAGGCATTGCCGTCAGTCATCATTCTATGAAATTGTCTCAATGATTCGTCTGGTATGTCGGTTACAAATTCAAAATGCTTTCTTTATGGGTGCATAACCGATGAAAATACTAATATCAGCTTTTGGTTGTAACTTACCCAAGTTCTTACTATCATTTGTCAGATAGCAGAGTGCACCAAATACATGGAAAAATGATAAGTCAGGAGGTTTGTCATGTAAAAGCTCATATGGTGTTTTTCCATGACGAAGACGTATGATGGAACGATTTTGGGTGTAACATGCGGTAGCCACTGCTTCTACCCATAAGAATAATGGAGCTTTTGCATAAATTAACATTGTGCGGGCAGCTTCAATTAGCGTACGATTGCGTCTTTCAACGACACTATTTTGTTGTGGAGAGCGATCAACAGATGTTTCATGAGAGATGCCAACCTTCTCATAATATTCACGCAATGTTTGATTAACAAACTCAGTTTCAGTACTGTTCTGAGAGTCAGACAGGTGTTTAAGCGCACTTGTCATATTGAGAAACTTGATTATGAAATCTGGAGCTTCATCTTTTGACCTTAAGCACTTAACCCATGTGAATCGAGAGTAATCATCGACGATGACGAGGATGTACTTTTTTCCATTAATGCTTGCGACACGTATTGGTCCACAAAGATCCATGTGCAACAGATAAAGTTTTTCTTGATTGGTGTCTTCAGATATAGCACAAGCAGAACACAAATTGTCCTTTTCGAACAAGACCATGTCTAGCTAAATGGTTGATAGTACCAAAGTTCAGATAAGACAAACGTCGGTGCCATAGCCAGTACTTAGTCTTTGAAGCCTTTGACAAGAGACATATCGGAGAGGACGCCATCATATCTCCAAGAGACAGAGTATACAGATTGTTGCCTCGAGATCCAGTCAATAGGTCAACACCTTCTAGATTACGTATGAAGCAGGTGTGTTGACGAAAAGCAACTTCAAGATTCAAATCACATAATTGTCTAACAAAGAATAAGTTATGTCCAAGTTGTTAGCCTTAATTATATTAAGTCAAACAAAAATGTTATCGGTCTTAGAAAGTCAAACTAGGTCTTGTATTGTAATAGGCTAGTCGGGTTCAACGGGCTTGAATTGTAATCTAATATTGTCCGTGTTTCGGGCTTAAAGCCCAAATTAAACCAAGCCCGGCCCGTTTAGAAAGCCCAAGTGCCTAGCTAAAAGGCTAGGGTATAAATATCCCTTCACCACACTTGGTGAAGGGTGTTGGTTACATTTTTTACCTAACTTGTAACTTCCCATTCTTTCTCAAATCTAATATTCTCTTGTTTCTCTCTCTAGATTTCTTCTTATTTTCTAGCATCTTGGTAAAGAACATAGTTGTGTAATGGATTAAACTAGTGGGATAACATGTGGTACCAGAGCTAAAGGGGTGTTTAGTGATTAAATTTCGTGGGTTTTTTTGTTGTTTTGTTTCTTTGGTTCGAAATAAAGAAGGTTGACCAGTAGGTCTCAGATGTATCCAATATTTGGTAAACACCTTTCCTGTTGGTTTCTAAACTTTTCTCTTTGAACTTTTCTTAACAAATTTAGATTTTTTACGAGCATTCACATTATTGATAAAATCAAGAACACACAAATTATGATTATCAGAAAGCATGCAACCATTACACTTAACACATTTAAGTTTAGGATTCGCATTAAGCTTGGAATGTTGCACATGAGCAGTTCCTTTAGGTTGAACAAACAATCTTATTTTTTAAACTAGATTTACTTTCCTAGGGTGGGCTTCCTACTTTATTCTTCTGAGTTACTACTGGTGTTGCAGAATCTTATCTTTCTTGTTTTGTTCTAAAGGCTGTGATCCACTAGCACTAGTAGCGGTTTTTACTCCTATAGAAGACAACATAAGTTTGTTAGAAACTAGGTTTGATGTAGAGGCTGTTTTGGTGATTGTGTATCCTGAGGATGTGATAGGCTCAGTGAATCTAACTCTTTTATCCTTGTTCTTTGGTGTCACAACCACTAATTTTCCATCAGTATTATTGACACTCGGGCAGGTTTTACTGATGTGTGTAAGCAACTCCTGAATTAGTTTAGCATACCTACAGGCAGATTCTAAGGAATGATCTAGTGGATATTTTGATTTAACATGTTTAACTAGATCCCTAAGAACTGTAGCTTCTTCTTGAGTGTGCTTAATATAGGCAGAGTGAGCTGTCTTTTTATTCAACAATTTAGGGGTTATTGGTTCCACATACAATCTAAGCCATCTCTGGATCCAATAAGTGTGTTTTCGGTATAAGCATGATCTACTAGAGCTTTTCCTTTAAGTTTCCTTAACTCATCCTTGAGAGCTGTAATTTTCAAAACTTTTTCCTGAAGACTAACATTTAAATCAAAGATTTCCACAGACTTTAGATTGAATTGATTAATTAAATCATCACATTGTTCTTTTGATCGAATACGTGCTGGTTTAATCGAGTTATAAACTTGCTTATAGGTCTATTTCAAATGCTCATTCTCAGCAATAAGCTTCAACACCCTATTATCCAATTCAATATTTATTGTTTCAATCTCTTATAAGTCCTTTTTAATCTTATCCTCATTCATTTTTCCACTTAGAGATTTAATTCTCTCTTTCAACTTCTTAATGATCGTGTCTTTCTATTGGGACTGAGCTTTCAATTATTGTAATTCCAAAAATTGATCAAACTTGGAAGCACTTGATTTGAATACAAAATTGTTCCCTTTGAAAAATTTCCTAATTAAGTGAGTATCAACTTCTAAAGAGATGCAATGTTTTTCAAGAGTAGTAAAACTTTGAACAGTTATGTAAATCTCTTTCAAACGAAATCCTTTTTGTTGAGAAGCTCAGTCTCAAGTTTTAGACACTTTTCACATTCATGCACATTCACAGAAGCATTATCCACAGAAGAATTCATAATTATGTTCACAATATCTTTTGGACGTGTTCCAAGAGTTCGTTCTGTTTTTTGTTCAATCTTGATTCAATTTAACTTCAAATGTTTTGACTCTACATGATGTTGTTCCACAAGATGTTCATTTGATGGAAAAACATTTTAGAATTCAGAAAGTTTATAACCAAAGTATTGATTGAATGTGTTAAATAAGTCTTCAAAGCTTTTACAAAATTGGTATTATTTCATCCCTAAAATAAGCTTTTTGAATGTTTCGAACCCCCGATGAGCACTCAGTGATGGCTGTGGTGTGGTTTTTCTTTGACAACAACGTCAACCAGCAGATGGTATTTATGTTTCTTCAAACTTGTCTTACCAGCTGACTTTAGAAATTCTTTGGGAACCTCAACTTTGGTGGGGGTTACTAGAAAGGAGTGGGTTATGGAGAATTCACAGAATTCGAGACAAAGGGTTGTTCAGAGATAATTCAGTTTGTGAACAAATCATTTTTCAAAATTTGAGGAAAGTTGATTAAGGATCAACATATCGATGGTGTGTATTAACTTTCTTTTCTAACATCATAGGATCTTTTGTTTTAAAAGCATTTTTGAATGACTCTCTTCAGCAAGCATTAGGGTCTCTTCGGAGTCAGGAATCACAATAGCACTCGTATTCTTAAATGCATTACCTCATAAGCTTGGTTCCAAAATGTTAGCTTTCTTCAGATAAAAAGGTTTTGAAACTAGAGCTGTTTAGTGGTAGAATACATAGAAAAACTGAGGTTTGTCAAACATGTGAACAGTTTGTGCAGATTGATCTCTTTTAAAAACAATATTATCTAGTTGTTTGATCTTCTTTTCTAATGCAATCTCTCTATCGATGTTTCTAGATTCTTCTTTCTTAAAATCATTTTTGAGAAGAGTAACTGTTTGCATTAAAGATTCCTTTTTCTTTTAAAATGTTCAGAAAGTGTTTGTTTAAAGATGATCAATCTTACAGATGTGCTCTTGAATCTGAAAACGGTATAATTCTCCTTAAATCATAGTTTGTCTTCCTTTAAAAACTTTAACTTGTTCTTTATATCTTTCAAGCTTAGGTAGTTTTAAAGTATCATTCGAGGACTTTTATTGTCCATATTTATCTTGGTACAATTAACTACTTGGTTTCAGTTGTTCAATCACAGATAATATCAGTGCATCTTGTTGTGTAGATAAGTTAGAATTCTGAACAGCTGCCTGTTGTGATTCTGTCACATACTGGAATAAGGAATGATATTGCTATCACTGTTTATTTCAGTCTCTGAATGAGTACAACCATTAGATCTGTTCAGAGACGGCATCGCCTGCACAGCTTGATTAGGCAATAATTATTATTCATATTATCATATTGTGTACCTCAGCAGTGCATTTGAAACCATAATGAGTAAATTCGCATGAGAGCAACTTTTGCAGTTTTGAGTTCATCACAAATCAGAGGCCATATGCATCCAAATCTAAGCATTGTTAAGCAGCTTGTGAGTAATGACAGTATGTGTGGGTTTGTCCTTCTGGAATTCACCTGCGTTCTGCCTCTCTCATGTAGAATTTGACCCACTTGCTTGCGCTTGTATCATCAAACAATTTATCCTTTAAACAAAGATCATCCCGTTTCCTTTAGGTTTAGTGCACTACTTGGACATATGCCTTCCACCTTTTGCTGTTGTAAACAGATATCCAGTCCTTTGTTCCAATAATTGCTTCACTTGCCTCTTGGAGTGTATGTCCTTTGTGTACCCGCGCTAAAGACATTTGTTCTCCCCTGAATTTGATGATAAGGTTACTCTTCCAATTATTAATGGTAGCTTGTGCTAGGTTTTGAGAATTCCTCAGTGATTATTGGTAGTGGGTAGCGGCGAAGTGAAAAACCAGCTGTCAAGAAAGTCATAATTTGATTTAGGGACATCATGGATCATCACCTTTCTGGAACAATGACAAGTTAGACCTGGAGTCTGGTAGGAAAATTTCAGGTTGTTGGTTAAACTATGGGAGTCATACTTTCCTATTGAGGGTGGATGATGATGGGAGAATAAACGTTGTGGTGAATGGATGATTGATAATCGTTTGGATGGATAAAGACGATTGAAAGACGGTGGTTGATGATTTGATGAGTTTGGAGTAATTGTTGAGACGATAGGTGAACCATTACTGTGGGGATGATTTGGTGAAACTTGTGATTGAAATTGAGTGTTTTGGTATACGCTGTTGATAGTTTGAGAAGGAGAATGGGTCATCTGATGGGATGCAACCAAAGCAAGCGGATCTGAGTTGCGTTCATGCATTAAACGAACCTCATTTGCATGAAATTCATGTTTTCCCAAATAAGCATGAAGCTGATCAATGTTAGTCGTGTGCAAATCCCAAACCAGTTTGACATCAGTTACAAATTTGCTCCACTCAGGAGGGAGAGTATTCAAAAAACTTTGTGTTCACTTGAAATTGTTCTAGTTTCATGTTGTAGATGTTCATGTCATTGAGTAGCAGTGAAAATCTCAAGTAGAATTCACGTAGTGTTTCCCCCCTTCTTATAAGCAAACTTATCGAATTCATCATAAAGCTTACACTACGAAATTCATGTTATACCTCCTTTTACATGTTCGTTGTACTATGTGGATGATTTAAATTATTTATCAAACTCAGGTGTCGTGAAAACTTCGTCGATTTTACTTTAACTCTCTACCTATCCATTCAAGCCATTCCTTAAAACTACTATGTTTCCTTAAATATTTTTACAGCTACTTTATAAACCATTTCACTATCACATGATGAATTATTTCTATGTCTTCCATAAACTGCTTCCATGGTCAATCTACAAACTATTTTTTTATCAATTCACAAACAATTTGTTACCACATCATAAACTCCTTACTATTACATTATGAACTGTCACGTGATTCCCTCGAAAACTATTTTTATACCATCTCATAAACAATTTTAGTATCGCCTCATAAACAAAGTCGATGTCATTAATGAACTACCTTACTATCGATTGATAAACTATCATTTTATAAACCATTTTACTGTCGTTGACAAACTATTTTACCATCGTTCAATAAACTAACATTTTATAAACTACTTACAATCATTTCACGAATACCTTATGAATTATATCCTTGACATCTTATATACTATTTTGCAACCATCTAAAAAACTACGTTACTATCACCTTATTAATCATCTTGTTCTTACCTTATGAAACCATTTTTTATTACATAAATTATTTTACTATCACCCCATGAGTCATTTAGCTATTGCCTTATAAACTATATTACGGTTTTCTCGCAAATTATTTTGTTGTCATCCTATAAATTACCTTGTTTTTCCATCTTGTGAATTATTTTCTCACGCTGTAAACCATTTTGATAATACTTTATGCCTAACACTATTTTGACGAAAATGAGCATCACATCGTTAGCCCTCAAATATACATAGCCCGATCAACTATGTATAATTCAGGAAGAACCATGCCATGCTGAGAGTAGTCACCTTAAACCTTTTTTTAATAATCCATTTTTACTTACATCCTTGAAAAGCAAAGTTTTGTATGAGTATTCATAAAACACGTTTACTTCGGGAAACTAAATTTGTAACCATAACCACTAAGTAAACTCTTACACCATCTTACTACAAAGTCGACATCATCTTATACTAAATCTTAAACCAAAAAGTCGAAGACGCATCATTAGCTACCCTAGGACAATCCGCCGACAAGTTTAACCACCATCAAGGAATTAAAATCCACACCTTTTCACCAACACCATTCCGGAAGGCAACTCAACTTGAATTTCTGGACGAAATTCTTTTAACGTGGGGAGACTGTAACAATCCGCATTTTTACACCATTTTACGTCAATAAATATATTTATTTTAAACTTTTACGTGTTTACTTTTAATTTCAACTGTTTAGCTTAAATCGCGTAAACTAAAAATCAACATTCAACGTAAACAGACATGAAACAAATAAAAGTTTACGTCAAGCAAGTGTTATATAAATATTACGAGGATAATTTACAACTTTCCATAATTTATTTTTATCGATTACGTAAAACGTTTACGTTTCGCAATAAAATACATTTAGGCATACACGGAAGTACCTATACCTAACCATACTCAAACAAATACCTACTTTTATACCCAATACCCAAAATTAATTCATTTTCCTACCTTAATAAGCCTATGGCCGGTTGCATTCTAGAAGTTACACAAATTAAATCATAAAAATCCCACTAGTATTACTTCCACATGGTTAATCTTACACATATGTACCTTAAATCCCATATTACTAGAAATTGGCACATAAAAGGTACCCTAAACCCTCTCCCGTCTATTCCTTCCTCCTAGGGAGAAGGAGAGATCTTACAACTCTTACACAACTTGTCCTAATACCACTACAAGGTCATGGTTTAGTTAAGGTAGTTTGGACATTACTAGTTGGTATAAAAGGGAAGTCCTAAGAAGCATTATAACACTCTTTCATTTTATACAAGTAAACAAACACACTCAAAACTCTCTCTACCTCCTCCTAGCAGCCCACGACTCAAAATAGGGATTTAGGGTGTTTATAATTTTGATTTTTTAAGAGTATCAAGTGTACTAGTATCATTAGGGTTCATATCTAAGGTGTTGCAAGGTGGTTTAGAAGCTTGGGTATTAATTAATCAAGGTGTTAGCCTTAATTTTATATAAGTCGAACAAGAATGTTATCGGTCTTATTAGTCGTAATTAGTCTTGTATTGTAATAGGCTAGACGGGTTCAACGGGCTTGGATTGTAATCTAATATTGTCCATGTTTCGGGCTCAAAGCCCAAGAAAAGCCAAGCCCGGCCCAAGTTAGAAAGCCCATAAGCCACTCATGGCTCAAGGGTATAAATAGAACCCTCTCCACACATGGAGAGGGTGTTGGTTACCATTTCATAATTTGTGTGTGTGTGTAATCTTCCACCTCTTTATTTCTCTCTAATAATCTTTCACTTTCCTTATCTCTTTTCTATCTTTATTTTGCTTATTGGTATAGCTTATGTTGTGTATGGATTAAGCTTTTGGGATAACATTTGGTATCAATCGCCACGGGGTGGGTTTCGTGATTTTTTTTTGTTTTGTTTCGTCCACGTTTTCATCAAAACAAAAAATGTTTTTTAATTTTTTTTCTTTCTAGTTTTGGACAATACTAGTTTATAGTTTATTCTTTTTTCTTTTTTCTACTGTTCCACATTTTTTTTGTTGTTTTGAGTTCCACGTTTCACGTTTTTGTTTCTTTTTCTAACTGTTTTTTTTACTATTTCTTCCATTACTATAAAACTTCTCTTTAACAACAAGGACGAGCATCTGTTTAAAAGATCGAACGAGTGACAACAAAGAGCATCGAACTAGACGGCGTGCTTCAAGGATCGAACTAGAGTGCATCGAACGAGTGTTCTTTGCTTCGATCGAACGAGTGTTCTTTGCTTCGATCGAACGAGTGTTTTTGTGTTTCGATCGAACGAGTGTTTTTAAGATTTGGATCGAACGAGTGTTCTTTGCTTCGATCGAACGAGTGTTTTTAAGATTTGGATCGAACGAGTGTTCTTTGCTTCGATCGAACGAGTGTTTTTGTGTTTCGATCGAACGAGTGTTTTTAAGATTTGGATCGAACGAGTGTTCATTGTTTCGATCAGAATCGAGCTTCATAACTGTTGATCGATAGTGTGTAACTTCCCCATTTCCATAGAACAAGCTCATTCGAAACAAGAGACCATCAACGACCATCGAACTTGTGAAATCGAACTGTGGCCATTCGTACGAGTTAGAATTCCGACGAGTAGCATCGAACGTGACCATCGAACGTAGGACCATCGATAGGGAACCATCGAACGAGTAGTTTTTCTATAGGACCGAACGAGTACTCGTTTCATTGTTTTCGGTTTTCGGGTTCGAGTGTCGGTAATCTACGGGTCTTATAACTTATACCGTTGCGATCGTGTCATCGTTTCGATCAACGTGGTATATTCAGATTTCACCGACGATACCCGTACCGGTTCATAAGATCAAATCAATCGTCGTTTATATTTCTACACTTTTCAAAACAAAAAAGCTGAGAAAAAATGGAGGGAACACGTTTTTATTTCTTATAATTTGCATTTTACATTTTTGGCCCCTAGACTTCTAAATAGTTTTCAATTTTCACATCTAGGTTTTTAAAAGTTTACTATTAGTCCATCACAATAAAACAATTTTAATTTTCACCTTTCATTTTCAATCAATTTTATTTTTAATCCTTAACTTTAAAAATCATTTTCAATCTTATCATTTAATTTTCAAACATTTTTTTTATATTTTAGTTTTGTATTTTTCAGATCTTTTAGTTAACTTTTTTTTTTTAATTGTACCGTTAGTCCTTATTTGAGTTTTAATCAACCGTTCATCGTTTTAAGCTCACCAATCGTTAACGAAAGTTCAAATTCTTCAATTTCAACAACGATTTCTCATCAATTGTTTCACGGTTTCTTCTTGATTTTGTAAAGTTCACGCGAAGATACGATCTTTTTCGGTGTTTAATCAAAGATTTGTAAAATCCGTGACGTTAATTGCTTCAAATGCACCACAACAAGCATTTTTACCTACTTAAGATCCGATATCCATTCACAACTTCATCACAATGTCAAATACCAATACAAATTTGCAAACTCAAACATCAAGTGTTCTTCAGAATGACACAGTTTCTTCGTGTTCAATTTCTAAAGATCAAGAGAAGACACAACTTTCAAGAATTAAATGCATGAAAAGTCTTCGTGCAATTCAGTCACAACTAAAGTTTCTCACAGATACTTTACAAGATTTTGGTACCATGCCTATCTTCAAGAGAACATTCTCTCAAGACTTGGATTTACTAGAACAGCATCTTACCAAAGAAACAATTTCTCAGACTGATTGCAAGACTACTTTGACAAAACTCAGAACAACGTTTGAAAATGCTTTCAGTTCAGAAATCAAAGTGCGAATGCAGAATTATACAAGATATGATGCTCAATCATTTTCCGATGCAATGATCTTTAACATGGATTCCCTCGGGAAATACATGCTTGAGTTAATTCTTCGTCAACAACGAACTCCACAATTGTTGAAACAAAAGAAGTTAATGCAAACACAAGAAGATCATTCAAATCCAATTCCAACATTGAATGTTGATTCATTGAAGGTTGATATGTTGTATACACACACTTGTTGAGAAAGAAGAAGTAATTCAGAGAATGCATCCAACAAATTAGTAAAGGAATGCAGCTTGAATTCTGACACATAAGATGTGCATGAAATCAAATACAAGATGTCAAAAGCAAAAGAAAGATGCATGGCATATTTTCGATCTCTTCATTCACACCTTCAAGTTCTTTCAAAAGATCACTTAAAAGGCACTCGCATCGAACATGGATACAAACGGGCATTCATGTCACTCTTTGGTCAAGATGTTGATACTTTCACAAGAACAATGCTCCTCAACGTAGATCGACTACAAAAGCAACTTGACAAGTTGAATTTCAAGACGATGGATCCATGAACAGGCCTTTTTGGGTGGTAAACAACCAGTTCCAAAATTTCATCGATTCAAAGTTTACATTGGATTATGACAGTCAAATGACAGACACACGCTTTGTTCAATACACTGGAATCGAGGTTCAACACTTCAGAGATACACTACTCCAACACCTGGGTAATGTTAAGAAGTCCGTTGTGACAAGGAAACACGTCATAAAAGACAGTATGAAAGAACGGGTGATAAAGACAAATGCAGACTCAAGAGAGTAAGATTGATACGGGTATAGCATGTGGATGTGTTTTGTTGACACAGAAGCATTAGGACGACTAAACAGTGCTAGATGACACAGAAGGTAAGGGAATGATACAGTTGCTATTGATGATGATATAAGACCCATTATGACGAAGAGCCATTGGCTGAGGTACAATTGACTGCTGAATGTAATATCTTTGCTAATCGGACAACAGCATACTGAGCAACCTGAAATCATTAATGAAGGTAGGGTTGACCAGTATCCTGAAACATGTCAAGTTAAAAGTCCTATGCTTGATTCATCACCTGATAACCAGACAACTGAATACTCAAAACAATCACTCGAGTCTGAAAATATTTTGCTCAAAGAGACAGTTGCCCAATTTCAAAAAGATTTTTCAAGAATGGAAGCACATTGCATTGCTCTCGAACTTAATTATCAAAATCAATCTTTAACATTAGGGGCAACATGGTCAAATTTTGATTGAAACATGTAATAACAGCAAAGATTGAAATGGAACATTGATGTACTTGAAAACAATGAACATCGAATTAGATCATAATGTGGCTAAATTACGTACGGAAAATGAGACTTTGAAAAAGCATTACAAAGATTTGTATGATTCTATTAAAATCACGAGGGTCTAAGACTTACAGAAACAGACAACATCTTGACTTGTTAATAATGCTGAATTAAAAGCTCAGATTCTGGAAAAGGTTTTTGCAAATGCTTCTTCTGAAAAATGAATTAAGAAAGTTAAAAGGAAATAGTGTAGATACTAAGTTTGCAAAAACATCAGTCTTGGGGAAACCGGTTTTACAATCACTCCGAAACCAATCAGTTATTAGACAACCGAATGCGTTTAAGTCTGAAAGACCTCAAAGTTCAAAACTATGGTTTGCCTCCTAAGTTGATGTGAAAAAAGATTTGTCCAAACCAGTCACTCAACATATTTTATTTGCCCTAGACACCCAGAATCCGCGTTGCAAAACCTGATACGTGATTGCATCTAGCTCATCTAGGAATAGTTCTAAGAACATGCCAAGATTTAGTTCAAATGACATGGTTCATAATCACTATCTAGATGAAGCTAGGAAAAAGACACAAGAAAGAGATAGGAACTTAAAAACTAGTGTGATGCCTTCTGCTAGATTTCAAAGCACTGCTGATGGTAGCAAAACCTAAACTAGGAAGCAAACAATTCAAACATCTAGGAGTTTTCCGGTATCTAAGAGTACTCGCGTTTCGATAACGGCTGTGCCCATAGCAGATCACTCTAAGAATTCTAGTTCTTTCTCAGATTCTAAACACTTTTTTGTTCTACATGTCATAAGTGTGTCTTTAATGCAAATCATGATGCTTGTATACAAATTCCTGAAGGAAGTAATCTACGTGCTAAGGTTCCATCCATTCAAGACAACAAACAGAAACAAACACGTAGAGCAAATAAGAATTGCCAAGAAACCAGAAAGACAAGCTCCCTACAGACATAGGTTTCATCAAACAGACTTCCGTCTGTGCATGGAGAAAACAATGGACACTTCAGATCGTGTCTTAGGTTGGAAAACGCGGGTAAAAATTTTCAGGACTGTTGGTCTTAGATGGTTTCCAATCTGGAAAGATATTCACTCATAGCACAACAAGGGTTGACAATGAACCCCCAATATGGTTCAAATGCAGATATCATAACCAATTTGAAAGTGCGCAAACTCTTTATGTCAGTGCAGGTATTTATAACTTAAGTGCTGGTTCATCTTTCAATCCTAAAAGGGAAGAACTCAGAGTTTTGGTTGCTGAAAAGATCTGATATCTCATAAACCAGGGCTTCAAGGAATTCTAACCTAATGAACAAGAGTAATGACGTCTGTTCACAACAGTTCAGGCCTCAAACCTCAATGTCAAATGACGTTTGATCACATCAGATCAAGCCTCGATCCTAAATGTCAAAGATGGCGTCAGATCACGTCAGTTCTGACCCTGGTTTACAATGTCAACAGAATTTCATCAAGCAGCTGAGACAGTAACAACGTCAAATGAGCTGGATTTGATATTCGGTCCTTTGTTCGACGAATATTTCAATGGAGAAAATCAAGTTGTTTTAAAGTCTTCCGCTGTCACTACTACTGATGCATTCAATTAAAAAGTCAACCAACAACTTGTTCAACTTATCCACTTAACTCTAGCTACAATAATTGGAAACTTTCGAATAATTTGTAAATATTTTTCTAATCTCTTTATTTTTGATTTATACAAAATTTTGAAAAATGAATAGTAAAATAGAAATCCTAGAGAAAACACTAATTACATTAATCAGAATTTTCAAAAATACCAAAAATAATCTTCTCGACATGTCTCTTGGAATCGATAACATTTACGTACCTAGAAATGTTGATTAACATCGACACGGGCGTGTAAATGAAGTTCGAGCGAGAGTTTCAAATGCTTTCAAAACATGTCATTTCTAAATTTTTCTCAATGACTTATGTACATTTCAGTGCATAACTCGGTCTCGAATGTAACAGGGAAGTGTACGCTTCAGTGCGCTTACTCTAAAATAGAAGAGAAGTCTTCTATCATGTTTTTAAAATCGTTGAACACAATTTTTCAAAAAGAACTTTCAATGTCAAAATTGTCTACAATATAATTTGTGGTCTTTTTCCATAAAAGTGGTATTTGTTAAAATTGTGTGTTCAACACTCCCTTCCTCGAATAATTTTCAAAGAATTGCAGTACGTAGAATGTCATTTTATGTGAATCAATTTCTGAGGGGGAGCTTTTTAAAACAAAGCCTTTTAATGTGTTGGGTACATCTCATAAATGTCAATTTTATGTATCCAAACACATTTTGTGAAATAAAAATGTGGAAACTTATAATGTCAATTATTCATATACATTGTTCACTAAGGCATCTCACTCCGTCTTCAACAGTTTGTGGTGTCATATCAATTTTTCATTCCAATGTCAAGTTTTAATAAATATTGGTATCCCACATATACTGTTGAAGGGGAGCTGTTGGAATCTGAATTCATGCAATATCATGGTATAATTTTTCTCCCCATGGAATTTTTCATGTCAAATTTTAATCAATTGGTATTTCAAATACTAAGTGTTTTATTATTTAAAATAAGGGGAGAAAATGTGATTAAAATATGATATAGAAGAATGTGATCTTTAAGACTCTAAGTGCAACTCTTTCCTTCATGTGCTAAACAATTTCGAATCTCGGAGCACATGTGTAGGGGGAGTATTTGAAAATAACAATGTCAGAAAATGGTTTTATGGTTCGATCTCATACCCAACAACCTATCAATTTCACGACGATTTTGAAGTCATAAGGTGGTTAGGTTAGGTATAAGTCCTAAGATCCAACCAGAACCGGAGGGATCTACCCAAGGACACTCCATAGTTAGAAATAGCAGTCCTTAGGTATGATTGGAGAAGAATGTGTATAAGGGAAAAATGCAGACTAAGATTGAGCTAACACTGGAACAATCACAACAAGGTGTTAGTAATGACGTCTTGGTAAGCATTGAAGGGGTTGAAGAATTAAAAAGAAATGTATGGATAAAGGGTGAAAACAAAGCAGCCCTCCAAACAACTTAGGCAGAAACCGGGTCAATACATAATCTATCAAAATCACAATGATGATTGTTGATATTGAAGACGACATCATGGACCCAGTGATGCAATGCACAACCCTTCCCAGCCATTCGGGTTTCTCTCAAAAGAAACTTGTCTCATTTGTCACGGAGATTTCACCGTTATTCTATTGACATCTCACTCCGGATTGTTAATATTGAATCGGGACAGACTGCTTCCAGCCTACCGATTTCCAAAACCAAAAGTGCACAATCGAGTCTAGAGCCAAGAAGAGATCAAATTATAAATTCTCATTAGGACACTAATGTCAAATACACTTGTTGAACACACAAAGTTCATCAAGTTGTAACATAAGTGTCCTACGCATTATCCTTGTGATTTTGCCAGAACATCCGAGTGATACTTAAGTATTCACAGTGAAGATGGAAATCCTGCTTGAGCCAACATCAAACAAGCTCTTGGTAGGTGACTTGCAGATTTCTAATGTATCGAGCTTGTCGATTAACTGGATATCAATTTTGGTCCAGTAAATGAATTGACGACTTAATCAGAAAGATAGTAACTATCTTATTCACTCTTACCGTGTTGTCTGCTTTGAGACGTTCCGGTAATGAGAACTAGCAAGCATGGTGAATCTAATACATCTGTGTTAGAAGATCCTACGCTTTGAGCTGGAAACCCTGTCAAGGAGATTCTTTGAATCTACCTGATCACAGGTATAGTATTTATACTATAAAATGGGAAACCGGAGGTTAATGCAACCGAAGTCAAGATGAATGACAAAGCCATATTCATCTTTTATTGCTAACTGTCTTATTTCAGGTTTAGACGACGGTGTTGCAGCCTCATTCCAGTGAAGTCGGATTCATAAACCACATGCTCATACTCAAGCTTTCAAAGTCAATCATTCAAAGTCAAGATAGTTGATTCTAATCTTCCCCACTATCAAAGAGCCTCAAAGTCAAATAAAGAATCATCAATTGGGGAGATTGTTAGACTTATAATCACATATGTCAAACAAGAATGTAACAAGTATGAGCATGTTGGTCAAGAGCACAAGTTGATCAAGAAAGTCAAATCAAGATGATTCAAGTCAAGGAGATGATGCAAGATAACGATCTCAAGAACTCAAAGTCAAAACATAAAGGCTCAAGATCAAGATCACAAAGCATGAATGAACAAAGCCATTACAAACAAGACAAGACCAAAACAAGGCAAAGCATAATCGTTAAACGTCATATCTTCAACGTCATCGATGGTACGGAGGAGTTTGAAGAAAGAGACCTCAACATTGGGGGAGATTGTTAGCCTTAATTTTATATAAGTCGAACAAGAATGTTATCGGTCTTATTAGTCGTAATTGGTCTTGTATTGTAATAGGCTAGACGGGTTCAACGGGCTTGGATTGTAATCTAATATTGTCCATGTTTCGGGCTCAAAGCCCAAGAAAAGCCAAGCCCGGCCCAAGTTAGAAAGCCCATAAGCCACTCATGGCTCAAGGGTATAAATAGAACCCTCTCCACACATGGAGAGGGTGTTGGTTACCATTTGCATAATTTGTGTGTGTGTGTAATCTTCCACCTCTTTATTTCTCTCTAATAATCTTTCACTTTCCTTATCTCTTTTCTATCTTTATTTTGCTTATTGGTATAGCTTATGTTGTGTATGGATTAAGCTTTTGGGATAACACAAGGGTTGATCCAAAGAAGTAAACCAAAGTTTTTAGGGTTTCTTGGAAGTAATTAGGATTTTCAATCTAGGGTTTGATTGTGTTCTTCATCATCCTACACTCTTCTAAGGTCTACTTAAACCCTAACCAATCTAATTATTCATTTACATAATTTATATACTTGTTATTATGTTAATCACCACCTAGGTTTGTTTTTATGATTCATGAAATATTACAATTCCCACCCCCCCCCCCCCCCCCCCCCCCCCCCCCCCCCCCCCCCCCCCCCCCCCCCCCCCCCCCCCCCCTGAGATTTCTGAATTTATATTTTTGTATGTGATATAATGTTTAAAATGGAAGAGCACACTTTCTATAAGTGTTAATTAATCTATATGTTTAGTTTATAAAATAATTTGTTGGAAGTTTATTTATAAAAGTTTATAAATAAAAGCTCATGAGTACTTCACTTGGACAATCACTATGGACAATTTAGAAGACTCAAAATATACAAGACTTGTGGTAGAAAGTATTGTAAAGAACTTGTACAAAGTTGAACAAGGGAATGATTTATAAAACAAGATTTATGAAATATATATATATATCTTACTGTTTTAAAGCTACTGTTGGATTTCGAATCTGAGAAAATTTTGGAAACATTTTATTAAAATTGCACATGTTTTAAGGATCGTAAGATTTAAGGAATCTCAAAAAAACCGGAGGTATAAAGGAAGAATTTATGAAATTTTTCAAGAATACGATATATAAAATTAAAAAAAATAAATATATTATAAAAGTGTTTTTATAAAAGATATTTTATAAAAAGGTTTCTATTACAGATCTGGGAAAATTTTATAAACATTTTATTTTGATAGAGCATCTCAATAGGAAACCGTGCATATAAAGAACACTAAAAACAGAATTAAAACGAATGAGTTACGAGTTTTGCAAGATTTAAGTTTATAAAACTACTTTTATAAACTGTTTTGGGTTACTATTTTGGACACATATTTTTATAAAAAAAAGTGAGTATTCTAATTAAATATTTTATCTCGTTAAGATTTCGTACATATAAAGAACAAGCGAAACGGAATTAAAATGAATAAGTTATGCTTTTTACGAGTTTTATATAATTACATATATAAAAGTAGTTTTATATATTTTACAAAACCTGTAAATGTTACTGTTCATCAGTAATAAAAATATTATAAATGTGATATTTTGATAGATTTTCTTAATACGAAGCCATGGATATAAATAACATGAAAAACGGAGTTGAAACGATAAAGATATAAGGTTTATAAAACCGTATGCACTGTTTTTACTTTTGTGCACTATTTTCATAAAACAATTAAACCATTTATATAATATCATTATATAAACAATGAAAATACTAAATCAAGTATTATTAACAAATAATCAATTATTGGATAACAATAATATTTATTTACGGATACGCATACTTGGACATTTAATTAACAAGCGTGACTTAAACATTGTTTCAACTTTTTAAATTAAACAAAAACTAGTAGGTGGTGATGTAACTCTATAACTTACGATGTTGTATTTATATTAAATACATTATACTTATACGACCTATAATTAATTAGGTTGCATTCCGGATCGTTGTGACAATTACTTTGTTGATTTTGTGATAATCACTACTTTCACTTGAGGTGAGTTTATAGCCCCTCTTTCACTTGTTTTACTTTACTTTACAAATCTCGGGGGAGAATACATGCTCGTTACAACTTGTTTACATATTCATTTACAATCTCTTTTGCATACTCTTTTACATACTTGATTGCATACTCGATTTCGTAACTTGGTTACATACTCGTTTACATACACATTTACAAAACTGTTTACATACTCATTACAAACTCAGATACATGAACATATACAAACTCATTGCATGATTGATTACAAACTCATTTTCATATCTCGCTGAGAGATACAATACTTGTTTTTACTTATGGACGCAACAACTTTATTTTGATGATTACGGATTAGCTTAGGTTGCATGAACTGTTAATTATTCGGAGGGTAAGCTTGAATGTTATAAAATAGATCTATTGGGGACTGACAACCCCCGTTTGGGTGATTAGCTATCACTGGTGTCGACATACCGAGCTAACGAACGTTATTCCATGTCTGATCACGACTGGCCTAGAGCCTCAGGGCCAGCACAACATACACATGAATTCCTACCGTGCCTTGAATAAAGTGGCATACATATAAGTCTACGTCGCAGTTTCATGAACTTAGGGGTATAATCGTAATCACACATGGTGACTATTGTATTGGATACAATGGTCATGCATACTTTACAAAATCTCGGATTTCAACATTTTAATAAACGCATTTCATGTGGTTTGCGTTTTACGTACTTTAAAAACCTATATATCTAAGTTTATGCGTTGCAAGTCTTGTATGGGCGGGATTTGTAACACAGTAAGTTTATATATATAATTTTGTGATTTCAACATTTATACTTGCATTTTTGTGACTTTTATAAGGATTTAAATGGTCATACATACTTTACAAATCCTTGATCCAACATTTACATTTGCATAAACCTATGAACTCACCAACTTTATGTTGACACTTTTAAGCATGTTTTCTCAGATGAATTAGATGCTTGGCTTACTTGATGTGCATTGGAGTCTAAACAATACAAGATTACTTTTCAAATGACATTTAGAGGTCGTTCTCTCGCATCTTGTGCAAAGGTACTCATGAAGTAACGCTCCCGGAAAATATTCCGATGCGACCCAATTTGGGGGTGTTGCAAGTGGGCCTCTGGTATTTGTATTAAAGACAATACCAATAAAGGAACATACTTGAGCAATCTCGGGAAGAACTAAAAAAATGAAAAAAGAACAACATAAATCTTCGGAATAAAATGTTCATTTGTTTTTCTCGATGGTTGTGTTTTGAAAATAGTCTCATTACTGCTGGAAAATAAAAGTGCGCTTATGATGCTCATACTAACACCACAATAAGGCTTCAATTCAATTTTCACCAACAAAAACACAACGCGGCCCGTTTACACAAAAGGTATACAAATCTTATCTTTTTTCTTCAAGGTGAATATAGGAAATGCGAAGAATGGTAAATTAGCTAACTTTATAAATTTAAAACATATAATAGTATCGCAATGCGAGAAATAGAAATATCATCAAACGGATTATATTTCAAGTGTTGTATGAAAATCAATTTCTATGGTTTTATTTTCATTCTTTTGCTACATCATAGAACAAAATCAACAAAGTATTGGTAGGCTACTAACATACTATGACAATTCAACAATTAGACATGAACGTGCATCTACATACTTCTTAATATTAATAAAAGTAATTGTTACTTACTCCTTCAATATGTTCCGTTTAAACGCGTTTGCTTATATCTTCCAAGTATGAAGAAATATGGCCTCCTGAGCCATACGGCTGTAGCATTTCGTCAGTTTGAGCCTTAGACGTATGGCCTGCATATCAGTTTTTTTTCTACGGTTAATATCATTGCTTATATCTTGGAATAAATCAATTTAGCTTATGGTCCGATACTGCTTACATAGAAAGTGAAAGCTTAACCTATAAAGTCTTCAAAACCACTTATTTCAGCATCCAAATGCACCCCTATTAGCCCTCAATTCAGCACACAACAATAAGCATCCCTTTTCTTCAACACGTCAATCTCAATCTGCGTAGCCACAAATCATATCAGAATCCAATATCTAAAATCTTTAAAAAATTTAATCAATACCAAATAACAATCAAATCCCTATTCCTGCTTTAAGTCTCAAACAATAATTAAAGGAAAAATCAAACCTACTTGAAGGATATGGAGCATGTATCCATCTTCTATCTGGCCAGCACCACCTTAAAAAAAGCTGCCAAAACATGGCGTGCTCGTTTAAGCTCATGCTCAAGGTAGGTAAGCTTAATTCTTAAAAAATAGAACCTGTAAAATTAGGAGCAACCTATCGTAGTCCAACAAACCATGAGCGAAACATCAAGAAACCAACCATCATAACAGATAAGCATAAAGCAATTCAATTAATCATAAGAATCATCAACACAACCCATAACCATTTTTACAAACAAAGTTAACCAACCCTTTCTATGAATAACGAAATTAAAACCCAATTCAAGGAAACCTAGTAATCATTCAGTTAACCCTAAAGATTCAGTTAACCCTAAAGATTATTAACTCAATTTGAAAACCAATTTCATCACAAAGAAAGTTATATACCTTCTTTAGAAACATCAAAAATAGTCACCAAACACCGAAACCACCATCAACAAAGAAACCCCCTTGTCTCATCTCTTATTGCAGTAACAAAGGGTTTCAAAACCCACAAAATCAAACACGTGCATAAATCGGCTGGTAATTAATAGACAATTTCAAAACCCACAAAAGCAAACAATTGCTTAAAGCGTCGGCTAATTGCATGTTTCAATTTTAGAGAGAGATAGTAAGAGAGATAAACCATAGTAATACATTTGAGTATGTGGTGGTATAGCTTTAGCTTTTGGAATGGACAATGGGTAGGCGGTGTGTGTGTGTTTTCTGTGAGCTGGGAGAGAAATTTGGTGGAGAAGAGGTGATCTGAGAGACAGAGTAGAGGCAGGATAGGTAAGAGAGACACGTATAACCCTACGTGTTGAGAGAGAGAGAATTATAAAACCAGGATATATTTAATAAAACTGGGTCGGTCAGGCATGTTGAGCATTTAATTTTGCCCGGGTGTTCCTGATTTTTGTAGGGTTTTACAATGTAACAAGAATAAAGCAAACCTTAGCTTATTAAAAGTTTAAAACGGTATGAATAAGATTTTGAATGTGACACGTCACTTATACCTAGGGCGGTAAATGAAACGAACGAACACGGACGAAGCTTTATTTATGTTTGTTCAATTAATTTTAGTCGGATAAATAAACGAACACGATCGTTTAAACGAACGAATTTTCTTGTTCATGTTCGTTTATTAAGAAATAATGTTGTTCATGTTCGTTTATATTCGTTCATTAAGACACTAAACGAACGGGCATATATAAACATAAAATATACACAATATTGTGTTTCATAACTATTGTTTTGTTTAAGTAAATTAATTTCAAAGATGCGATAGACGAACATAAACATATATATGATCATAAATGAACGAATAATCAAACATTCACGAACATAAATGAATGGACAAGACTTTTTGTTCATGTTCGTTCATTTAACTAAACGAACGTGCGATGTTGTTCATATTCGTTCATTTAATAAATAAACGAACACAAACGAACTTTTTACTAAACGGTTCATGAAATGTTTGCCAGTTCGTTTACAGCCCTACTTATACCCTTCTACAGAGTAATCATTATTGTGAAGAATACATTTAAAGGAAAGGTAAAACTTTCTTCGTTTCAACTATTATATCATAGTTTTAATATGTTATAATGTTATTTTCTTGATATTTATAGATTTCCGGCAAAAAAAATGGACCGAAACTTTTAAAAGTGAAAAACAAATACTAGTTTGGTGGGTTTTCATATTCTTTCAAAAGTGTTGTTAGATTTATATAAGTTGGGTTTTAATTCTTTTAATAAAATTTGAATATTTGAAATATATAGAGAAATTTGAATATTAATATATATGTGGTAGAGAAAAAAAAACATGATGGCCTACCGAAATGAAGAATGCTAGAACCACAAATAAACTTTTACAAAATGATTTGTCATGTAATTAGTGGTCTTCTCAAAGTTACTTTTGAATTCTCTCTCTTACATGTATCCACAAGTTACATGACAAATCATTTTGTAAAACTTTTTGTGAAAGTTTGTTTGTGGCTCTAGCATTTCTCCACCGAAATAGACATCAAAGTCACTTATCTTGACTACTATGGGTCTATAGGTATGGATCAATACTTCGATTCCTATAATTATCAACCAAACATTTGTTAATGAATATCATTGTCATTCCATTATTCCTAGAGTAAATTGCAAAAATCGTTCCTAAGGTTTAGCCAAATTGCATGTTTCGTCCCAAATAGTTTGAAAGTGCATAGATAGTCCCAAAATCAAACTATTTTGCAAATAATCGTCCATGGTTAACGATGAAACATGCAATTTGGCTAAACCTTATGGACGAAACATGTAATTTGGCTCAACTATGTGGGACGATTTTTGCACATTCAAACTATTTGGGACGAAACATGCAATTTGGCTAAACCTTAAGGACGATTTTTGCAATTTACTCTTATTCCTATAAATATGTACCCAACGCACCCTTAATAACTAGACTGTCCCTATGAAGAAGAAAAAAAAATGAATAGACGGGGCCTTTTTCCATTATCCATCAATCCATGTTAAACAATCAACTCAAACATACATATGAAGACCCTTGTGAACTTCATACATTGCAACCTTTAGAACTTATGCAGCCACAATTTTATCCAAAACTGAAACGACGACGATGAAATGTGTTGATTGGGAAGGAAATTAAATTTAGTATTTGCTAATCAGAATTAGCACTATCCACATATTCAAATACATACATTCACAACTAAATACTTAATTTTATTACATAATTCATTTAGTATTAATAATAAATCAACACTTTGAATAAAAGACTTCTAACAAAAGGGTTTTGCTAATCACGGACGGAACTTGAACACTTTTGTTTGAGGGGCTATTATATAAGGTATTCATTATAGGGGGGCCAATATGTACTTTTCCTCAACATTTGGTCTAGAAATTCACTAGAACTATTAGTAAAAGGGTAAATTTTGTACATAATGACAAGAAATTTGAGGGGGCCACAGCCCCCCTTTGGTCCCTACAAACTTCCGTCCCTGTTGCTAATGACAACCCTACTTTGTTTTTAAGTTTTTGAAATGAAAAAAGAGAAGAGAAGAGTTAAAATTGGCAGAAAATAAGAGAGGAAGAATGAAATTTAATTTTTTATTATGTGTTCCCGAGTTAAATGAGAAAAAAAGTGATAAGTGATGATTTTACAATTATACCCTTAATTATAATTAAAAGTTATGTTTTTTATAAGGTCATTTAAGTAATTATATTTAATAAAAGCTTGCTAATATAACTTCTCTCCAAATCATCCCAATTTTGGGAAGAAAGTTTTGGAGAGAAATTTACTCAAATTTACTCTCTTCTTTTTTTCTCTTCTCTCCGAAAAAAACATTTGGAACACGAATTTATTTTGTTTTCTTCCCACTTCTTTTCTATTCCTTCAAAAATAAAAATTAGGAACGCAACGTAGGGTTGTGGTTAAGAGTCTTTATTTTATTACATATATTTGTAAAAATAATATTCAACCAATCACAATCAAGTATCATATATGTTTGGCAAAAATAAGTGTTGCTGGAACCGGAGATGAAGCTCTAGATGGAGATGGAGATGAAGATTATGAAAAGAGGTTATTATTATAAGCTACATTTGATTTTAAAAGATTATAAAAGATTTTTTTTATAATCTCTTATAAGTTTATTTGCCAAACGAAGCTAAAATTTTAAGTAGATTATTTTTTTCAAAAAATAATCACAATCGGTGCCAAACATACCTCTGTATTCACTTATTCCGAAATTGTCTCCACATTTTTCAGAATTATCATCCAATCAAAATCATCCATAGGTTGTATTGTAAATAATTTTATTTGCTTAACGACAACCCTTAAAAGGTTGTTGTTAACATTTTCATTAACAAAAAAGATTAACAAAATCAAACAATAATTTTTAACAAAAAAAAAATCAAACAATAACAAATCCATAAACAAAATAAGACCTTCAATTTCACGATTGAATATCATTACAGTTATCTATGCTAACCAAACACCAGCTAATCTAATCATCGAAACCGTAGAGAGTCCTTCCTTTCCTCGTGAGAGCATAAACAACATCCATAGCAGTGACGGTTTTACGACGAGCGTGCTCAGTGTAGGTGACAGCATCGCGGATCACATTCTCCAAAAATATCTTCAACACGTCACGTGTCACTTCGTAATAAGACCGCTGATACGCTACACACCACCACAATGAGCTAATCTCCTAATAGCAGGCTTGGTGATCCCTTGGATGTTATCGCGAAGCACCTTACGATGTCGTTTCGCTCCTCCTTTTCCTAATCCCTTTCCTCCTTTCCCTCTTCCTGGCATTTTTAAAATTGATTCTTTTATAACCTTTGCAATTAAAAACCAAAAATCAATTTACCCTGAAACAAACACAACGCTACAATTCAAGGCGATAAGCGCCCGAATTCGATGAAACAACCCCATAAAACACAATCTCTTTCAAATGACAATGTAATTTGTTAACTTTATGAAGTTCAACCATCCAAGAAGATAAATCCACACATACTTTTTTGTTCCTACACAAAAAAAATCAAACTTTATGATATAAAGTTTAAAAAATTAAAGTACTCGATATTGAAAGAAATAAAAAGAAAGACTTATTGTAGATGGTCTAATGAAAGTATTTTCTTGCAAAGAGCTAAAATGCTCCATAGATTTTTAACACCTATTTGTTTGTTGGTTTGATTATAAGAAGACAATAAGCTGAACGGTCATATTTGACAATAAGAACAACAAGAAAAAAAGACCTACTTTAGTTTCTTATGATCAAACCAACAAACAAACGGTGTTAAGAATCTATGGAGCATTTTAGCCCCTTGCAAGAAATACTTTTGTTAGACCATCTACATTAAGTTTTTTTTTTCTTTCAATGTCAAGAACTTTAATTTTTTTAACTTTATATCATAAAGTTTGAATCTTTTTGTGTAAGAACAAAAAAAATATGTGTGAATGTATCTTCTTGAATGGTTGAACTTCATAAAGTTAACAAATTAGGTTGTCTTTTGGAAGAGAAAGTGTATCTTATGAGTTGTTTCTTCGAATTCGGACCCTCATCGCCTTGAATTGCAGCATTGTGTTTGTTACAGATAATTTGATTTTTGGTTTTTAATTGGAAAGGTTAATTCCATACAATAGTGGTGGAGTGAGATTGTGGGTTCGTTGGATTTGAAATTGGGAATTGTTGTGGGGCGTTCGATGGTGATCTATGTGAGAGTGAATGGAGTGTTTTTATTGGTTGATGAGCGATTCATTGATTTAAGTAGGCAAGTGAAAAAAAGGTTAGGAATTTGAAAAAGGAACTAAAAATACCACTAAATTTTGTGCCTAATATATTGCTTTGTGAAAGTGGTTCGTGTGTTGTCATTAACAAAATAATATCACATAAGATTAGACATACGTTTAAGCATGTGAGTTAGACATGCTCTTTTGAAAATTAGATTAGGTGTAACGGTTCGCAAACACCACCGCTAACTTAACGACACATTGATTACTTTCACATCAAAAACTGTTTTTTTAATAAATCTATTAAAATTTTACTAAAAAAATTACATTAATGATTAAAAAGTACATTAAAAATTAAAAACCGAAACTTACGAAGTTAAAACATTGACTATTAATCTTAATTCTATTTTTCTTTGATTTAGGCCGGAACCAAACCGAGTAAAATCGAAACTGACCGGTTCGGCTTGGCGATTTGTTTTGCTCAGCCCTATTTTGTTGTGACATTTCGCAGATATTTACTGAGGTGATTGAGATAGAGATAACAATGACTCTTTTAGAAACTAATGAAAGTTGAATTGTTTGTTGTTTGGATTTGTGAAATATTAGGGAGTGGGTGTTTTTATAGTGGTGGAGTGAGATTGTGGGTTTGTGTGAATTGTGTTTTGGTTCGTTGGATTTGAAATTTGGAAGGATTGTGAGGCGTTGGATTTGAAATTGGTTGATGGGTGAAGTACTAGATTCGTGGATTTAAATAGCATGTGAAAGGAAGTTTAGGCATTGAAGATTTGTAAAAGAAAAATAATTTATGTGCTTAGAATCTATAGCTAAAATTAAACTCAAAAAGTGATTGGTGTATTTATAAAGTTAATTCGTAGAAAATGATGAATGAGAAAAATGCATGACACTTGACAAAAAATGAATGAAATAGATTTATTAGTAGGGTTTTGAAAATTAGATTATGTGTAACGGTAATCAAAGATATTTAGCGAAACATCGGTTTTTTTTCTCATCAACTTTTATTTTTTCTTTTAATAAAAGTAACTCCCAATACCGTCTTCCACGGGTTATGGGTCTCAATACCGTCTTTCACGGTGTATGAGGGAGGTTGAGATACAACCAGTCATACCCCTGCGAAAGGTAGAGATGTTGTTTTCGGTTCTACAAAAAGTAAAAAATGACCTTCGGCCTTGCAAAAGGTAAAGATCAAACCTTTGACTTCTGTTTCAAAGACAAAAGTGTTAAACTTTTTTTTCTTTTAATAAATCTATAAAACTTTAAAGTCAAAATTTCACTAAATAAAATAACATTACATTAACAATTAAATAATACTTTAAAATTTATAAACTAAAACTTAGGAACTTAAAAACATCAACTAATAATCTAAATTATATTTTTCCTTATTTTGGTTCAATCGAACCGAACCAAAACTAAAAACCGTAAATATATAAAACCGAAAACATAACCGACTAGGGGCGGTTCGATTTGGTTGGACCGGTTCGACTTGGTTTTCGGTTTGTTTTGCACATCCCTATTTTGTTGTGACATTCCGCAGATATTTATTGAGGTGATATAGATAGAAATAACAATGACTCTTTGTGAACTTTGATAATTACTTGCTGAATCATGATGTGTTAATTCTCTAATCAGAGTAAACAAGCTCAGCACAAATGTTGAGGCACGTTTTTATTACCTTAGGCTGCACTGAAATTGCGGCTTTCGCCAACCACACTCAGCATGTATGCGTTAGGCTACATTGAACAAACAAGATAAAGCACAAATGCTGAGGTCATGTGTATGAAGTTTGATGCATGTTTTCATAGGATTACATATCACACTCAGGATAAAGTAGTGGCTGATGCAGTAATAAACCATCTGATTTCTGAGGAAACCATCTGATTTCTGAGGCTTCTGTTTTAATAAATATGTAAAGGAGTAACATTTACCTCTCCAAATAACTGACAATCATTACTAAGATACCACAAAATTAACATGATTGAATTGGTTCATTAGGACTATCAGACAAATGAAGATAAACAAAAACCTACAACTCTGAATAATTCTAGACGGCTAAATTTCAAACACTGAAAGAAATGAAGGATTTACGCTAACTATTGAACCAAACGACAAGTTATATTCCTAGAGACATCAAACACGGCATTGCACATTTTAAAGACAAAGTATGTACATATCTATCCCATAATGAATCCTAAAACATACTCTTATTAGCACATTACACCAAAGATTCTACTATAAATTCTGCAGCAGCACCCATCGAACTCGCCCCACCAATCCTTAGCAACGCCAATGCTAATTCTTCCTCATCCCACGTTCTTAGTCCCCTGCTCAAGCTCCTCAAAATCTCCACATCGACCTCACATACCCACTTTGGCGTACATGAAACCATTAGTCAAGCTCACAAAACCTGACACATAATAAGCCTCCATGTTGCTCTGTTACACCCAAGTGAAGTGTTACCATCGAGTGTGTAAAACCTAAAAATTTCAATAAGTATAAAATTACCAAAATACCCCTAATGCAAGAAAATCTATAAAAGCTTAAATAAAA